>QRFJ01000051.1:0-82712 GCA_006176705.1 Cocos nucifera | reverse complement strand
ATCTCTAGCCGAGGTTGTCAACGGTCGCTCGGGAGAGATCTTATCTCTAGCCGAGGTTGGTGCTCGTGTTAGGACGAGGTTCTCCTCCTGTTCCTAACCGAGGTTGTTCACGGTCGCTCGGGAGAGATCTTATCTCTAGCCGAGGTTGTCAACGGTCGCTCGGGAGAGATCTTATCTCTAGCCGAGGTTGTCAACGGTCGCTCGGGAGAGATCTTATCTCTAGCCGAGGTTGGTGCTCGTGTTAGGACGAGGTTCTCCTCCTGTTCCTAACCGAGGTTGTTCACGGTCGCTCGGGAGAGATCTTATCTCTAGCCGAGGTTGTCAACGGTCGCTCGGGAGAGATCTTATCTCTAGCCGAGGTTGGTGCTCGTGTTAGGACGAGGTTCTCCTCCTGTTCCTAACCGAGGTTGTTCACGGTCGCTCGGGAGAGATCTTATCTCTAGCCGAGGTTGTCAACGGTCGCTCGGGAGAGATCTTATCTCTAGCCGAGGTTGGTGCTCGTGTTAGGACGAGGTTCTCCTCCTGTTCCTAACCGAGGTTGTTCACGGTCGCTCGGGAGAGATCTTATCTCTAGCCGAGGTTGTCAACGGTCGCTCGGGAGAGATCTTATCTCTAGCCGAGGTTGATGTGCGCGCTCGGGGGAGATCTTATCTCCTGCGGCCGAGCTTCTCTCGGGGGAGATCTTATCTCCTGCGGCCGAGGTGCGCGCTCGGGGGAGATCTTATCTCCTGCGGCCGAGCTTGTTGCTCGCGTTAGGACGAGGTTCTCCTCCTGTTCCTAACGCGGCGATTATTGACTGCTGCTCTCCTGTCATCGCATAGTTTTCGCATCCAGAAATAATATTATGCAGAGGGGAGAATTTTACCGAAGGGAAATCGTGGACAGCGCGCTCTCGTTTGAGGGGTCGACGGGGTGTTGTTCCTCGGAGCTCCCTCGAGCAGCAAGTCCCGTCCAGACGACCTCCTCTATCTCCATGCCGGCCTTCATAATTTGGACCATGCTTCTCTTGACTTTGTCGCTGGGGATGACAATCACCGATGTAGCTAGCTCCTAGCTCCTCCCCGGGGTGGCGTTGATGACGCCGCGGGACGGCCAACCTTCTTGTCTTTTCCGGTTACGGCAGTGCCTATAGCCGATCTTCTCCTTGATCGCGCATGTTTGGAGAGGCCGTAGTCCTTCAGGTCTTGGCGGTTGGCTCTTAACTTTGCCGAGAATTCGAGTTAGAGGAGCGGGTCGTAGTTGCGGAACCTTCCGGGAGGGGGGCTTCGTTCCGTCCTTGCCGGCGCCGAACTTTATTTTGGAGGTTGAGTTGAGGAGTTCGGCTTTCCACCGAGCTTCATTTCGCCTTGACGACGAGCCTTGGGGGAGCTCGGCTTTTCTTCGAGCCGAACTTCATTCCTCTTTCCCACGAGACCCGCCGTGGGAGAACTTTCTGCTGCTCTTGTTCGGACGAGCTCGAGGGGAGCTCGGCTTTTCTCGCCCGAACTTCATTCCGCCTCCAGTGAACACTTTGTAGGCGGTTCCTTTGGGGGACATTACTGGAGCGTGAGTTCGGCCTTACTTGCGCCGAACTTCGTTCCACTTTCCCGCGGAAGCTTCCGCGGGAGGACTTCATACTTCTTTGTCGGAGCTTCCTCGCTGACGGGCTCATAGGTGGGTTCGGCCTTCCTCGCGCCGAACTTCATTCCGCTTCAGCGGGGGAACTTCTGCTCTCCGTTTCTCTCTTAGGGGCGATTGGGCTCCTCCCTAAGGCTGATTCCTCGCGCCCTCATGGCGGGCCTGCTGGTGGAGTCGCTACCGGAGGCTGCTGTATAGCGTGCAACGCCTCCGTGAGGCCACGGCCACGGATCTGTCGGTCAAGCAGGCCGAACTGCTTCACATCCACCGCGGGTGCAGGTGGAACCTAGGCCGCCGGGGCTGAAGCAGGAACAGACGGGCCTGGACGGGATCGGGTCGCAGAGGCCACCGAACGCCGTGCGGAAGCTCTCCTGGGTGGCGTTTTCTCTTCGAAAGAGAAAAGGAAGATCTCTGGAGAGGGAAGAGAAGGGTCGCCGAGCACTCCTTTAAGAACAAGGGAACCTCGAAGGTTCAGGCCCTTCCTCTAGCGCCAATCTGTTGGTGCAGAAATCCGTCGCCGCCGGAGGTCGCCGCAATCGAGGCCGCTGGGCGCCGCCGGGGACCTGCAAAACGAAGTCCCGTCCGGAACCGGTGGGGTGGTGGCTCCGGCAGGACCCTCCGACGGTCAAGTTAGTTTCCGGCCAACAGTAATGGAGTGCTCGGAATGAGTTCCGGAGCTTAGAGATGTGGAGGAGAGCTTAGAGAGTCGAGAGTTCAGAGAGCTTAGCCTTAGTATGTCGGGAGGGGTCCTTTTATAGCGGAGCTTAGTTGATGGTGACGGCTGTGCCGTCTGGCAGAGAGTCGTCGGGCAGCATGGAGTTTGGTACGGAGAGGAAGGCGTCGTCCGGTAGATCGTGGGAGCCATACCGGCGAGTCGTGGGCCGCATGGAGTCCGGTACGGAGAGGAAGGCGTCGTCCGGTAGATCGTGGGAGCCATACCGGCGAGTCGTGGGCCGCATGGAGTCCGGTACGGAGAGGAAGGCGTCGTCCGGTAGATCGTGGGAGCCATACTGGCGAGTCGTCGGCCGCATGGAGTCCGGTCTTGTAACAGAGTTCGGCCGAGGGGGAAGCTGGGGGAGTTCGTCTGGCTGAAGGGTCGGCCATCTGTAGAGTTCGGCCGCAGGACGGTTGCCGAGGAGTTCGACCGCTGAGAGGCCCGAAGAAGCTCGGCTGGCCAGTTGAAGGACTTCGGTTGCTAGTTGGTTCGGCCAGGGCTCGCTGAGGAGTTCGGTCGCCTAGGGTCGGTCCGAAGGGGTTCGGCCACTTGGGCTCGCCTGGGGTCGGTCCGAAGGAGTTCGGCCGTGGGGTCCGAAGGAGTTCGGCTGCATGGGCTCGCCTGGGGTCGGTCCGAAGGAGTTCGGCCGTGGGAAGTCCGAAGGAGTTCGGCTGCATGGGCTCGCCTGGGGTCGGTCCGAAGGAGTTCGGCCGTGGGGTCCGAAGGAGTTCGGCTGCATGGGCTCGCCTGGGGTCGGTCCGAAGGAGTTCGGCCGTGGGGTCCGAAGGAGTTCGGCTGCATGGGCTCGCCTGGGGTCGGTCCGAAGGAGTTCGGCCGTGGGGTCCGAAGGAGTTCGGCTTCTAGGTAGTTCGGCCCGGACCTTGGCGCAGGGGAGTTCGGCCTCTAGGCAGTTCGGCCCGAACGGGCGTCTGGGAGGAGTCCGTCTCCCGAAGAAGTCCAGCCGCTTGGAGTACAAGGAGCTCGGCCGTCAGGAAGTTCGGCTGGCGGTGGGAGTTCGTCCTCTAGGCAGTTTGGCCCGGACCTTGGCGCAGGGGAGTTCGGCCTCTAGGCAGTTCGGCCGTGGTAGGGGCTCGGCCTGGCGCTGGCGCTAAAGCTCTTCAGCGGCTACTGGTCACATTGGGCTGAGCGTCGGGCCGGGCTTCGGCAGGAGCGGGATTTATCCCCAACATTACTTATAAGTGAATTAAATTGCAAATGAATGAGTGGTAAGCAATAAAGAGACTATGTAAACATCCTGGAATGCAGATATAGAATGCACATGATTTAGACCTTCGAGCAACATCTGCAAGCAATGGTGGACCAAGGGACATTCCAAAAGAGAAGAAATAAGAAAGGGTGAGAGAAACTCACAAACTTTGAATTTTTAATGTTCCCTTAGGTGTCTAAATATAATATGATTAGCTTTTCAGTCATACCTTGGTCCCTAGAATACATTCCAAGGTAGCCAAAACACACACAAAAATAAAAAGTAAAAAAGGTAAATCTGCAAGCCAATAGAAAATCTAGGAAAATGTTGTCAATACTGTTAAGGTGCCATGGGATATATATATCTTGTCTAGTAGATTTAAGTCATGGAATATCGATTTGCTACAACACATCTAGCAACTTTTCCAGCATCTATAGAATTGGTAGGTTCCAAGTAGATCATGTTGCATCAAACAACGACAAGTCCCAAGTAGTGGCATCATATGACAACAACAAAACCACAAACATTTGCAAGTACACACGAACACACAAGAAAAATAGCACTATTCCCATTCTAAAATACTTTAGATGCTTAATCGCGATAAAAACATACTTTAAGCACTTAAGTTATGAATTCAATTCATGCACATGAATCTGGATCAAAGCATTTCTTTGGGATGAAAATTGATGTTAATAATTGTGAATGAACGCACACCATGCAACTGTATTCACAATCCCACCCAAAAGCAAATAAAATAGTCATATGGAGTTTGCACGATGTTGACGCAGAAACTGGTCGTCGTCGGAGTCTGCTGGAGTTGGGGCCGATGAGGTCGCCGCCGGGGACCTGCAAAACAAAGTCCTGTCCGCAGCCGGTGGGGGGTGGCTCCGGCAGGACCCTCCGACGATCAAGTTAGCTCTGGCTAACAGGAATGGAGTGCTCGGAATAAGTTCCGAAACTTAGGGAAGAAGAGGAGAGATCAGATATTAGAGATGTTAGCGTATCTGGAAGGTCCCTTTTATAGCGGAGCTCGATGGTGACAGCCGCAACCGCGTGCTGGCGGACCGCTCGAGCTTCGGCGGAGTCAGTCTCTCGGAGAGGCGCCGTCTGCGGTGGGTTGATGGTGACAGCTGCAGCCGCGTGCTGGAGGGCCACTCGAGGTTCGACGGAGTCAGTCTCTCGGGGAGGTGCCGTTTGCGGTGAATTGATGGTGATGGTTGCAGAGCTTGCGGCGGACTGATGAGAGGGACGACCACTGAGGAGTTCGACCGCTGAGAAGTCCGAAGGAGCTCGGTTGCTAGAAGTTCGACCGAGGGACGATCACTGAGAAGTCCGACCGCTGAGAAGTCCGACCGACTGAAAGAGTTCGAAGGAGCTCGGACGCTAGGAGTTCGAGGAGCTCGACAGCTAAGTAGCTCGGCCGGCTAAACGGATTAGAGGAAAGCTCGGCCGCTAGGAGTTCAAGGAGCTCGGCAGCTAAGTAGCTCGGCCGACTGAACGGATTAGAGGAAAGCTCGGCCGCTAGAAGTTCGGCTGAAGGACGACCGCTGAGGCTCTTCTGCGGCTACTGGTCGCATTAGGCTGAGCATCGAACTAGACTTCGGCGGGAACGGAGTTTATCCCCAACACTAGCCCCCCCACTCTCGAGTTCGAAAATCGAAGGAAGGGAGTGCAGGAAAGGCGACTGCGAAGTCTTCGTCTGAGCCCTGTGCTGGTCTAGGTCGAAGTTCGGGGGAGATCTCATCTCCAGCCAAAGTTGATATCGAAGTTGAAGCCCGGAGAAGATCCCATCTCCAGCCGAGGTTGAGGGAGGCTTCGTCCGCTGCAATCGAAGCCGGAGGTTGTGCTCCTCGGAGGCGACATTGTCTCCTACAGCCGAGGTCGATGCGGGCGCTCGGGAGAGATTCTATCTCTAACCGAGGTCAAAATTGAAGCTCTCCAGCCGAGGTTGACACGGTTGCTTTCTCTAGCTGAGGTTGTACCGGACACTCGGGGGAGATCTTATCTCCTGCAGCCGAGATTGATGCGGACGCTTCCGTTAGGACGAGGTTCCCCTCCTGTTCCTAACTTCGACTTTGCTCGCGTTAGGACGAGATCTTCCTCCTGTTCCTAACGGGCTGTGGGGGCACATGCGGACCGTCGTCCGAGCCTCTCCCCCCATCTCGTCTAAGGTAAACGAGGCCTTCGACTTTGCTCGCGTTAGGACGAGGTCCTCCTCCTGTTCCTAACGGGCTGTGGGGGCACATGCGGACCGTCGTCCGAGCCTCTCCCCCATCTCGTCTAAGGTGAACGAGGCCTTCGACTTTGCTCGCGTTAGGACGAGGTCCTCCTCCTGTTCCTAACGGGCTGTGGGGGCACATGCGGACCGTCGTCCGAGCCTCTCCCCCCATCTCGTCTAAGGTGAACGAGGCCTTCGACTTTGCTCGCGTTAGGACGAGGTCCTCCTCCTGTTCCTAACGGGCTGTGGGGGCACATGCGGACCGTCGTCCGAGCCTCTCCCCCATCTCGTCTAAGGTGAACGAGGCCTTCGACTTTGCTCGCGTTAGGACGAGGTCCTCCTCCTGTTCCTAACGGGCTGTGGGGGCACATGCGGACCGTCGTCCGAGCCTCTCCCCCCATCTCGTCTAAGGTGAACGAGGCCTTCGACTTTGCTCGCGTTAGGACGAGGTCCTCCTCCTGTTCCTAACGGGCTGTGGGGGCACATGCGGACCGTCGTCCGAGCCTCTCCCCCCATCTCGTCTAAGGTGAACGAGGCCTTCGACTTTGCTCGCGTTAGGACGAGGTCCTCCTCCTGTTCCTAACGGACTGTGGGGGCACATGCGGACCATCGTCCGGACCTCTCCCTCCATCTCGTCTAAGGTGAACGAGGCCTTCGACCTTGCTCGCATTAGGACGAGGTCCTCCTCCTGTTCCTAACCGACTGCTTTTGCTCATTTCTTTTCTGTTCTTCATTGCCAGAAATCAATAATGCAGAGCAAAGGAGTATTTTTAAAGGAAGTCTACTGATAATACATCCTCAAATTTTCTGAGTTCCATGGTCGGGGAAGCACTGTCCCTCCGAGTTCCTTCAGACGATAGTTACGGGTCGAACGACCTCCGTCACCTCATACGAGCCTTCCTAGTTTGGGACGTTAAGGGGAGCGTAATTGTGAAATCGTTGTCGTCAGGGAGAACTTCGGCGCTGGGGGGAACCTCGACGTGCCCTTCCGTCAGGGCTTCTGCGCCTCCGAGCCTGAGGGGGAGTTCGGGCTCGCCCGCAGTCCGGGGGAGTCTGGAAACGCGGCCGAGCTTCAGTCCACTTTCTTTCCTCGACGGGCCCGCCTGGCCCGCCGACGCCTATCGCCGGCTTCGTCGTCCTTAGCCCCGAAGGCCTCTTCTGCCCGGGCATAACTTTCAGCCCGAGCTAGCATGTCGGCAAAGTCCCTGGGATACTTCTTTTCCAGGGAGAACAGTAGGTCGTTCTTCTGAAGGCCGCCCTTGAGAGCGGCCATGGCAACTGATTGGTCTAGGTCCCGAACTTCCAGTGCAGCAGTATTAAACCGGGTGACGCAAGCCCGGATGGATTCCCCCTCCTTCTGTCTGATGGCCATTAGGAAATCCGAACCTCGGCGTGGACGCCGACTACTGACGAAGTGGGTCGCGAATTGTTGACTCATTTAGTCAAACGATAAGATGGTACTCGGCTTGAGCGTCGAGTACCAATTCCTGACGGCTCCTTTAAGGGTAGAGGGGAAAGCCCGGCACAGAATAGCGTCTGGCGCGCCATGGAGCAGCATCGTTGTCCGAAAGGCTTCCAAGTAGTCGACCGGATCGGTGGTCCCATCGTAGCTCTCGAACTGCGGGAGCTTGAAGTTCGGCGGAACCAGTTCCTGCATGATTTTTTGCGAAAAAGGACGGTCGATGCGGATGTCATTACCGCGTGAGGAGGGAGTGTGACGGAGTTCTTCGATTCGTCGGCTCATTTCTAAGAGCCTTTGATCCAGGAGATCTTCGCGGTCTCTGATCTTCTTGCCGAATGGGTGCGAGGCTTCACCCTGGCTCGAGCCGCGGTCCGAGCAGGGGCTCTCCCTCCGTTGCCTTCCTCTTCCAGGGATTGGAGGTCGGGTGACCCATGTCGGTCACCCCTGGACTGGACCACACGGCTCTGGGGAATCCCGCGCCGGTTGAGCTGGTACTGGGGCCTGCTGGTGCATGGCCTGCATCGCCTGCACTGCCTCCGTGAGATCACGAACCTGCTTGACGAGCAGGTTGAACTGCTCCGCATCCACCGCGGCTACAGAGTGAGCCTGGGTCGCCGGGGCTGGAGCGGGAGCGGACGGATCCGAATGGGATCGGGCCGCGGAGGCCGCCGACCGCTGGGTCGAGGCTCTCCTGGGGGCATCTTTTTTTCCAAAAGAGGAAGAAGAGAAATCTCTGGAGTGGAAATAGGGAAAACGTCGCCGAGTACTCCTTTAAGAACGAGGGGACTTCGGCTTCCTTTAAGAGAGAAATCGGTCCCTTCCTCCAACGCCAATCTGTTGACGCAGAAACTGGTCGTCGTCGGAGTCTACCGGAGTTGGGGCCGATGAGGTCGCCGTCGGGGACCTGCAAAACAAAGTCCCGTCCGGAGCCGATGGGGGTTGGCTCCGACAGGACCCTCCGACGATCAAGTTAGCTCTAGCCAACAGGAATGGAGTGCTCGGAATGAGTTCCGGAGCTTAGGAAAGAAGAGGAGAGCTCAGAGATTAGAGATGTTAGCATATCTGGAGGGTCCCTTTTATAGCGGAGTTCGATGGTGACAGCCGCAGCCGCATGCTGGCGGGCCGCTCGAGGTTCAGCGGAGTCAGTCTCTCAGGGAGGCGCCGTCTGCGGTGGGTTGATGGTGACAGCTGCAGCCGCGTGCTGGCGGGCTGCTCGAGGTTCGATGGAGTCAGTCTCTCGGGGAGGTGCCGTCTGCGGCGAATTAATGGTGATGGTTGTAGAGCTTGCGGCGGACTGATGAGAGGGACGACCGCTGAGTTCGGCCACTGAGAAGTCCGAAAGAGCTCGGTTGCTAGGAGTTCGACCGAGGGACGACCGCTGAGTTCGGCCGTTGAGAAATCCGACCGGCTGAACGAGTTCGAAAGAGCTCGGACGCTAGGAGTTCGACGAGCTCGGCAGCTCGGTTGGCTGAACGGGTTAGAGGAAAGCTCGGCCGCTAAGAGTTCGAGGAGCTCGGTAGCTAAGTAGCTCGGTCGGCTGAACGAGTTAGAGGAAAGCTCGGCCGCTAGGAGTTCGGCTGAAGGACGACCGCTAAGGCTCTTCTGCGGCTACTGGTCGCATTAGGCTGGGCATCGAACTAGACTTCGGCGGGAGCGGGATTTATCCCCAACACTGAGCTGAATGGGTTAGAGGAAAGCTCAGCCGCTAGGAGTTCGACTAAAGGACGACCGCTAAGGCTCTTCTGCAGCTACTGGTCGCATTAGGCTGGGCATCGAACTAGACTTCGGCGGGAGCGGGATTTATCCCCAACACTGAGTAGCTGCATTATCCCCAACATTGATAGTGTTGGGGATAAACAGTGTTGGGGATAAACCCCGCTCCCGCCGAACTCTAGTTCGATGCCCAACCTAATGCGGCTACTCAGTGTTGGGGATAAACCCCGCTCCCACCGAATTCTAGTTCGATGCCCAACCTAATGCGACCAGTAGCCGCAGAAGAGCCTCAGCGGTCGTCCTTCAGCCGAACTCCTAGCGGCCGAGCTTTCCTTTAACCCGTTCAGCCGGCCGAGCTACTTAGCTGCTGAGCTCCTCGAACTCCTAGCGGCCGAGCTTTCCTCTAATTCGTTCAGCCGACCGAGCTACTTAGCTGCCGAGCTCCTCGAACTTCTAGCATCCGAGCTCCTTCGAACTCGTTCAGTCGGCCGAACTCCTCAGCGGTCGTCCCTCGGCCGAACTTCTCAGCGGCCGAACTCCTCAGCGGTCGTCCCTCGACCGAACTTCTAGCAACCGAGCTCCTTCGGACTTCTCAACGGCCGAACTCCTCAGCGGTCGTCCCTTTCATCAGTCCGCCGCAAGCTCTGCAACCATCACCATCAATTCGCCGCAGACGGCACCTCCCCGAGAGACTGACTCCATCGAACCTCGAGCGGCCCGCCAGCACGCGACTGCAGCTGTCACCATCAACCCATCGCAGATGGCGCCTCCCCGAGAGACTGACTCCGCCGAACCTCGAGCGGCCCGCCAGCACGCGGCTGCGGCTGTCACCATCGAGCTCCGCTATAAAAGAGACCCTCCAGATACGCTAACATCTCTAATCTCTGAGCTCTCCTCTTCTTCCCTAAGCTCCGGAACTCATTCCGAGCACTCCATTCCTGTTGGCCAGAGCTAACTCGATCGTCGGAGGGTCCTACCGGAGCCACCCCCCACCGACTCCGGACGGAACTTTGTTTTGCAGATCCCCGACGGCGACCTCATCGGCCCCAACTCCATTAGACTCCGACGACGACCAGTTTCTGCATCAATAGATTTCTCTCTTAAAGGAAGCCGAAGTCCCCTCGTTCTTAAAGGAGTACTCGGCGACGTTTTCCCCCTTTCCACTCCAGAGATTTCTCTTCTTCCTCTTTTGAAAAAAAAAAAATATGCCCCTCAGGAGAGCCTCGACCCGGCGGTCGGCGGCCTCCGCGGCCCGATCCCGTTCGGATCCGTCCGCTCCAGCCCCGGCAACCCAGGCTCACTCTTAGCCGCAGTGGACGCGGAGCAGTTCAACCTGCTCGTCAAGCAGATTCGTGATCTCACGGAGGCAGCGCAGGCGGTGCAGGCCATGCACCAGCAGGCCCCAATACCAGCTCAACCGGCGCGAGATTCCCCAGAGCCGTGTGGTCCAGTCCAGGGTCGACCGACATGGGCCACCCGACCTCCAATCCCCGGAAGAGGAAGGCAACGGAGGGAGAGCCCCTGCTCGGACCGCGGCTCGAGCCAGGGTGAAGCCTCGCACCCATTCGGCAAGAAGATCAGAGACCGCGAAGATCTTCTGGATCAAAGGCTCTTAGAAATGAGCCGACGAATCGAAGAACTCCATCACACTCTCTCCTCACGCGGTAATGACATCCGCACCGATCCTCCTTTTTTGCAGAAAATCATGCAAGAACCGGTCCCGCCGAACTTTAAGCTCCCGCAGTTCAAGAGCTACAATGGGACCACCGATCCGGTTGACCACTTGAAAGCCTTCCGGATGACGATGCTGCTCCATGACGCGCCAGACGCTATCCTGTGCTAGGCTTTCCCCTCTACCTTTAAAGGAGCCACCAGGAACTGGTACTCGGCACTCAAGCCGAGTACCATCTTATCGTTTGACCAAATGAGTCAACAATTCGCGGCCCACTTCGTCAGTAGTCGGCGTCTACGCCGAGGTTTGGATTTTCTAATGACCATCGGGCAGAAGGAGGGGGAATCCATTCGGGCTTACGTCATCCGGTTTAATACGCTGCTGCACTGGAAGTCCGGGACCTGGACCAATCAGTCGCCATGACCGCTCTCAAGGGCGGCCTCCAGAAGAACGACCTACTGTTCTCCCTGGAAAAGAAGTATCCCAGGAACTTTGCCGACATGCTGGCTCGGGCCGAAAGTTATGCCCGGGCAGAAGAGGCCTTCGGGGCCAAGGACGACGAAGCCGGCGGTAGGCGGCAAACCGACGGGCCAGGCGAGCCCGCCGAGGAAAGAAAGCGGACTGAAGCTCGGCCGCGTTCCCGGACTCCCCCGGACCGCGGGCGAGCCCGAACTCCCCCTCAGACTCGAAGGCGCAGAAGCCCTGACGGAAGGGCACGCCGAGGTTCCCCCAGCGCCGAAGTTCTCCCCGACGACGACGATTTCACGATTACGCTCCCCTTAACGCCCCAAACTAGGAAGGCCCATATGAGGTGACGGAGGTCGTCTGACCCGAAACTTATCGCCTGAAGGAACTCGGAGGGACAGTGCTTCCCCGACCGTGGAACTCAGAAAATTTGAGGATGTATTATCAGTAGACTTCCTTTAAAAACACTTCTTTGCTCTGCATTATTGATTTCTGACAATGAAGAGCAGGAAAGAAACGAGCAAAAGCAGCCGGTTAGGAACAGAAGGAGAACCTCGTTCTAACGCGAGCAAGGTCGAAGGCCTCGTTCACCTTAGACGAGATGGGGGGAGAGGCCTAGACGACGGTCCGCATGTGCCCCCACAGCCCGTTAGGAACAGGAAGAGGACCTCGTCCTAACGCGAGCAAAGTCGAAGGCCTCGTTCACCTTAGACGAGATGGGGGGAGAGGCTCGGACGACGGTCCGCATGTGCCCCCACAGCCCGTTAGGAACAGGAGGAGGACCTCATCCTAACGCGAGCAAAGTCGAAGGCCTCGTTCACCTTAAACGAGATGGAAGGCCTCGTTCACCTTAGACGAGATGGGGGGAGAGGCTCGGACGACGGTCCGCATGTGCCCCCACAGTCCGTTAGGAATAGGAGGAGGACCTCGTCCTAACGCGAGCAAAGTCGAAGGCCTCGTTCACCTTAGACGAGATGGGAGGAGAGGCTCGGACGACGGTCCGCATGTGCCCCCACAGCCCGTTAGGAACAGGAGGAGGACCTCGTCCTAACGCGAGCAAAGTCGAAGATCTCGTTCACCTTAAGACGAGATGGGGGGAGAGGCTCGGACGACGGTCCGCATGTGCCCCCACAGTCCGTTAGGAACAGAAGGAGGATCTCGTCCTAACGCGAGCAAAGTCGAAGACCTCGTTCACCTTAGACGAGATGGGGGGAGAGGCTCGGACGACGGTCCGCATGTGCTCCCACAACCCGTTAGGAACAGGAGGAAGACCTAGTCCTAACGCGAGCAAAGTCGAAGTTAGGAATAGGAGGGGAACCTCGTCCTAACGGGAGCGCCCGCATCAATCTTGGCTGCAGGAGATAAGATCTCCCTCGAGTGCCCGATACAACCTCGGCTAGAGAAAACAACTGTATCAACCTCGGCTGGAGAGCTTCAACTTCAACCTCAGCTAAAGATAGGATCTCTCCCGAGCGCCCGCATCGACCTCAGCTGTAGGAGACAATGTCGCCCCCGAGAAGCACAACCTCCGACTTCGATCGCAGCGGACGAAGCCCCCCTCTAACTCGGCTGGAGATGGGATCTTCCTCGGGCTTCAACTTCGATATCAACTTTGGCTGGAGATAAGATCTCCCCCGAACTTCGACCTAGACCAGCACAGAGCTCAGAGGAAGACTTCGGCAGTCGCCTTTCCTGCACTCCCTTCCTTCGATTTTCGAACTTGGGAGTGGGGGGGGCTAGTGTTGGGGATAAACCCCGCTCCCGCCGAAGTCTAGTTCGATGCCCAGCCTAATGCGATCAGTAGCCGCAGAAGAGCCTCAGCGGTCGTCCTTCAACCGAACTCCTAACGGCCGAGCTTTCCTCTAACCCGTTCAGCCGGTCGAGCTACTTAGCTGCCGAGCTCCTCGAACTCCTAGCGGCCGAGCTTTCCTCTAACCCGTTCAGCCGGTCGAGCTACTTAGCTGCTGAGCTCCTCGAACTCCTAGCGACCGAGCTCCTTCGAACTCGTTCAGCCGACCGGACTTCTCAGCGGCCGAAGTCCTCAGCGGTCGTCCCTCTCATCAGTCCGCCGCAAGCTCTGCAACCATCACCATCAATTCGCCATAGACGGCACCTCCCCGAGAGACTGACTCCGTCGAACCTCGAGCGGTCCGCCAGCACGCGTCTGCAGCTGTCACCATCAACCCGCCGCAGACGGCGCCTCCTCAAGAGACTGACTTCGCCGAATCTCGAGCGGCCCGCCAGCACGCGGCTGCGGCTGTCACCATCGAGCTCTGCTATAAAAGGGACCCTCCAGATACGCTAACATCTCTAATCTCTGAGCTCTCCTCTTCTTTCCTAAGCTCCGGAACTCATTTCGAGCACTCCATTCCTGTTGGCCAGAGCTAACTTGATCGTCAGAGGGTCCTGCCGGAGCCACCCCCCACCGGCTCCGGACGGGACTTTGTTTTGTAGATCCCCGATGGCGACCTCATCGGCCCCAACTCCAGCAGACTCCGATGACGATCAATTTCTGCGTCAACACGGTATGATAAAAAGCACCATAGAGGCAAGGTTCCAAAAATAGAGCAGTAAAGTGACAATGAACTAAAATATCACATACGCTAGGGCCATCATTTTGCATTCAAGTGCTGCTATAAACTCATAAACACAATTTTGGTTAGTTTATAATGAATTCAATAATTAACTTAAAGAAGATATACTGGAGAATGTCTAGAACAAAGTAATGGGTTATTCTAGTCATTCCGCGTGAAACCTGATCAAATAAAGCAACTTGAGTATGTCTAATTTCTCCAATGTTAATCTTCCTTTCTCTAATACTTTCACTCTCTAAAAATCATCTACCAGTTTATATCATTAACATGCATTACAAAAATGAGAAAAATATCTAAAATAGCCTATATTAAACAGTATCTGAATGGCAAAATCTTGAATTTTTAAAAAATGTAGTTTTGCATGCTGGTTACTCTGTGTTATGGTTTACAAAAGGTTCACTCATGAAAAAGGAATTTCTCGAACCCCACTCCTAGACACTTCCACTAAGTCAGGGTCATGCACTGATAATTAGGGAAGACCAAGTCAGCCACTAAATTCCTATTTCTGTTATTTTCAATTCTGTTATGCATTTTTCTTAGTTGTAGGAGGGTGTATCTTCACTCTTTTCATTTCTCTAAGTTTTAGGAGGTTGTTATTCTCCACTTATATAATTCTGTTAGGCATTTTTCTTAGTTGTAGGAGGGTGTACGTCCACTTATGTATATAAATGCAGTTATTATTATTCAATAGAGAGAGCAGAATTTCACACAAGTTGAGTACTTTCTTACTCAGAGATTTTTGAGTTTTCTCTTTAATTGAGCTCAAGCAGTAACCATAGGTAGAAAAAGAAAAAACCCCAATAAACACTCATCCTTACCTCAACCACAGCCTAACCCTTCCTCTTCTAGAACCATAACGCGATCCTACACCAAGGACCATAACATTTTAGTATCAGAGCCTGACGTTATGGGAGACCAAAACCACCAGATTCAGCAACAACTAAATCGACTTCTGACCCTCTTCCAGGAAGAGTGAGCAGCAAACCAAGCAATGCAACATGAAACTCAGGCTCGACTTGAGGAATTATCACGTGATCTTGTAGCCCCCAAACTGGAGCTCCTTTCTGCCGTCGAAGGAAGCACTAGCAGAGACAAAAAGGAGAATTCGCACTCGAGAGGATCTGGAAAGGAACTAGTTAATAGTAGCAACATGGTGCCAAAATTTGCCCAATTTGATTTTCCCCGTTATGATGGGAAAGATGACCCTCTTGGATGGCTGAACCGCTGTGACCAATTTTGCCACCATCAAAAAACAAATGAGGAAAAAGTTGGCATAACTTCGTTTCATTTAGATGGCAAGGCTCAAATTTGGTACATGCAATTGACAGAGGAGCATCCGAAGATGACTTGGGAATTCTTCAAATGATAGTGTAATGTGTGGTTTGGCCCACCTCTGCGAGATCAACAACTCGGAGAATTGGCCAAACTGAAGCAGATCGGAATGGTGGCTAATTACCAAGACCAGTTTGAGGAGCTTCTCTCACTTGCAGGTACTCTCACCCAATCACAAAAGGTGCAGCTATACATCAGTGGGCTGAAGGATGCAATTGCAGTCCAAGTCCAAGTGAATCGTCCTCTAACTCTTGCTGCCGCCATGAGTATGTCTCGCTTATTTGAACAGCAATATCGGGCAAGCCTCCACCTATATTGGGTGATATCCGTCATCCTCCATCCAAACCCGCCACTAGAAATAGAATTATTAAGAGATTAAGTTAAGCCGAGATGGAAGAAAAGAGGCTCAAAGGTTTCCGTTTCAATTGCGACGAACCTTTTGTCTGTGGCCAACAGTGCAAGAAGCACTTTTTTCTTGAAGCCATTACCGAGGAAGAGCCATCGGAGTTTGAACCCGATCTTGAGAAGCAACCACCAGAAATTTTCTTACATGCAATTACGGGCGTCACCACTCATACTATGAGAATCAAGGGAATTTTGAATGGTAAGCATGTTCTGATTTTAATTGATTCTGGCTCAACCCATAGTTTTGTGGACTCTGCTATTGTAGATAAGGTGGAGAGCACGATTGAGAAACAAGAGAATTTGAAAGTGGTAGTAGCTAATGGCAAAAAAATCCGAAGTCCGGGCAAATACAAGGGAGCTAAGTTGGAATTGAACTCTTATTCTTTTACCATTGATTTATTTATCTTAACCTTGTGTGGGTTTGATGTGGTATTAGAAGTTAATTGGCTACGAACCTTGGGCCCGATCCTATGGGATTTCACAGACATGTCTATGAATTTCTGCAAGGATGGGAAGTCAGTGCAGTTACGGGGACTCCAGACTCCTATGTCACCTTAACAATCTATTTTCAGTGCAACTGTAGCACAACTGGACCCTGAGACTGAATTACAACAATTACTAACAGAGTTTCCTCACGTATTCCAGGAACCCATGGTCTTCCCCCTTGCAGGGCCTGTGATCATAGAATTAATTTGGAGCCAAATAGTGGGCTTGTTATGGTGAGGCCCTACCGATACCCACACATCCAAAAAGATGAAATCAAAAAACAGTGTGCCTTCATGCTAGAGCAAGGAATCATCCGATCCAGCCAATCTCCTTACTCCTCACCAATCTTATGCATGGATTACAGAGCGCTGAATGCCAAGACGATTAGGACAAATTCCCAATTCCGATCATAGATGAGCTCTTGGAGGAATTATTTGGGGCTCATTATTTCACAAAGCTTGATCTCCGTTCCGGCTACCACCAAATCTGAATGTATGCCAATGACATTGAGAAGATGGCTTTCCGAACCCACCATGGACATTTCAAATTTCTGGTAATGCCTTTTGGGCTAACCAACGCCCCCTCCACTTTCTAGTCCTTAATGAATGAGGTATTTCGGCCTCACCTTTGCAAGTTTGTTTTGGTATTTTTTGATGACATCTTGGTTTATAGCCAAACTTGGATTGAGCACCAAACTCATCTGCGGCTTGTGTTCAATCTGTTATCCACTCATCAGCTGTTTGTGAAGAAGTCAAAACACTCCTTTGCCCAGACACAGGTTGCCTATCTTGGCCATGTTATTTCTTCAGTTGGGATGGTGACAGATGACAGTAAAATTGCAGTAATGATGAATAGGCCCAAGCCGACCACCCAAGGTTTTCAGTTCCGGCACCGCCGGCCATTTCGGCCAGCCGACGGCATGGTCCGGTATGGTTCCGTACCGAATCAGACCGACATGAGATGAAACAAGAAAATGACCGAAACCGAAAGAAGGAAAAGAGAGAAAGAGAGATAGATAGAGAGAGAGAGAGGGAGGAAGAAAGAAAAAGAGGGAGGGAAAGGAGTCGGAGGGCCCTTCGGACGGCCTCCGGCTGGCCGCCATGGTCGTCGGACGGTGTAGTCCATGTGCACGACGCCGCAGGCATGAAACAGGGGTGACGCCCCTATTTCACGATCTTTTTTTCAAAAAAAGAAAACTTAAGTGAACCCGGCAAATGGTTTGCCGACTTCACTATTTAATAGATTTTTTTATAAAAAATAAAAAAAATGAAGCCGGCAATTTGATTGCCGGCTTCATCGATTTTAATTTTCTTAAAAAAATCATTTTAACAATGAAGCCGGTAAACCATTTGCTGGCTTCACTGTTAATCTTTGTTTTTAAAAAAGGGCACGCGTGAACAGAGGCTGTGGCCCCTGTTCCGTGACCACGATGCCGCCCGCGCCGCTTTTGCTGCACGGCGGCCACTCAGAAATCTTTGGCGGCCTCTCCGTCGTTCCATCCTTCCATATTCGGTGGTCTCCTCCCCTCTCTCTCTTTCTTGCTCGTTACAGCAGTCCTATCAGGTGAACCGAACTGCGACGACTTCTGCCACCCTCCGACAGCCGTAGAGGGCCACCGTCGACGTCCTCTCTCTCTCTACCTTTGTTTTCCTCTTTTTCTTCTCCGACACTGGCGTGTGCCGTTTTTCATGTCGAAATCGTCCCGATTCTCCGTCAGCCCGATTCGGCACGCTGCGAACCGTCCGGTTCGGCATGCCGCGAATCGTTCGATTCGAACTTTCTTGCGACCACCATTACTGGCCTTCGGGGTTTCTTAGGCCTCACTGGCTATTACTGCAAATTCGTTCAAGATTATGAGGTAATCATAGCACCATTGATGGTAATGTTACACTACAACAATTTCAAATGGACGGAGGCTACTGCTACTTTTGAGCAATTAAAAAAGGCCATGAGTGGTATCCTTATTTTAACATTGCTTGATTTCTCACAAACTTTTATGGTCGAATGTGATGCTTCTGATACAGGAATCGGGGCTGTCCTACAACAAAATAATAAACCTGTGGCATACTTTAGCCGGGCATTGGCTGCCCATCACAAGAGCCTTCCCGCTTATGAGAAAGAATTGATTGGCCTGGTCAAAGCAATTCGACACTAGCATTCCTATCTCTAGGGTCAGAAATTTCTAGTACGAACTGATCACTATAGTCTCAACTTTCTACTCGAACAAAAATTGGTCACTCCACCACAGCAGTATTGGTTGGGCAAGATATTGGGTTTCTCATTCTCAGTGAAGTACAGACCAGGCTGCCACAATGTCATTGCCGATGCCTTGTCTTGTTGCAACTCAGAGGATGCCACTCTTTTAGCAAAATCCATGCCACAACTCATCCTACTTGAAGAAATCAAGGCTAAACAAAAACAATCTGATGAGATTCAAGCGATAAGAGCTTCACAGACTCAACCAGGTAAAGGTCCTAGCTCGTGGACCATGTATAATAACTTGTTACTCTTTAAAGGCAAAATCTACCTTCCCACCTCCTCCCAACTCAAACAAACCATCATTGCCACCATACATAACCAAACCCATGAAGGTTATCAGAAAACCCTCCACAGAATCGCCCAAGATTTCCACTGAAAGGGACTCAAAACAAAAGTACAAAATTTTGTTCAAACCTGCCTTACCTGTCAATGCCATAAAACTGATCATCTCTAGCCAGTCGGCCTACTTCCTTTACCAGTACCACACCACATATGGGCTGACATCTCAATTGACTTTGTGGAAGGGCCGCCAAATTCACATGGGAAAAATGCTTTGTTTGTGGCCGTGGACAGATTTTCTAAATACTGTCATCTCCTTCCTTTATCTCACCCCTATACAGCCTCAGTGGTGTCAAGAACCTTCTTTGACTTTATGTTCAAACTCCACGGCTTACCAGAATCCATAGTCAGTGATCGAGATTCAACATTTATAGGTGCCTTTTGGTCTGAACTCTTCCGCCTATGTGGAACCAAGCTCTATTTTAGCTCCTCCTACCGCCCACAGTCCGACGGACAAACCGAAGTGGTTAACAGGACCATTGAAATGTATCTTTGTTGCTTCACCAGTAAGAAACCAAGGCGTTGGTTGGATTGGCTCTCTTGGGCTGAATATTGCTACAATACCAGTTACTATTCCTCTCTTAAACGAAGTGTTTTATGGTAGACAGCCCCCTCGCCTACTTTCCTACTGTCCAGGATCATCTAAAATTGAAGCTATGGATCAATTATTGCTGTCAAGAGATGAAGTCATAGCCTCCCTTCGTAATAACTTATTGAAGGCATAACAAAAGATGAAGGCCAATTATGATTCTATGCACAGATTTGTTGAATTCCAAGTGGAAGAACTAGTTCTAGTCAAACTTCAGCCCTACTGCCAAACATCTGTGGCCAAAAGGGCTTCTCAAAAACTGTCAGCCCATTTTTATGGCCCTTTTGAAGTCCTAAAAAAAATTCGGTCCCATGGCCTACAGGCTAGACCTTCCTGCTGAGTCCAAGATACCCAGTTTTTCACGTTGTCAACCTCACGGCTTACCATGCAGACCAAGCTGCCAACATCTCCTTACAACTTCCATCCATTGTCCCAGAAGTTCCTAATCCTAAGCCACTAGCCATTCTAGACCGCCAATATCGAAGGGTGAAATTGAATTACTTGTCCACTGGGAGCACACTTCACCCGCAGATGCCTCCTGGGAACCTTTGTCTGCCTTCACACAACAACATCCAGATTTTGCGCTTGAGGACAAGCGCGTAGAGGAGGGGGGGGAGGGGGAGAAATGTTATGATTTACAAAAGGTTCACTCATGGAAAATGAATCTCTCAAACCCCACTCCTAGACACTTCCACTAAGTCAGGGTCATGCACTGATAATTAAGAAAGACCAAATCAGCCACTAAATTCCTATTTCTGTTATTTTCAATTCTGTTATGCATTTTTCTTAGTTGTAGGAGGGTGTACCTTCACTCTTTCTATTTTTCTAAGTTTCAGGAGGTTGTTATCCTCCACTTATGTAATTCTATTATGCATTTTCCTTAGTTGTAGGAGGGTGTACGTCTACTTATATATATATATGCAGTTATTATTATTCAATAGAGGGAGCAGAATTTCATACAAGTTGAGTACTTTCTTACTCAGAGATTTTTGAGTTCTCTCTTTAATTGAGCTCAAGCAGTAATCATAGGTACAAAATGAAAAAATCCCAATAAACACTCATCCTTACCTCAACCACAGCCTAACCCTCCCTCTTCTAGAACCATAACGCGATCCTACACCAGGGACCATAGCATGTAGTCCTATCCCTATGTGGAGTCAAAATTTAGTTGCACTTCCAAGTTTCATACATACACATCAAACTAAATAACATGTAAAGGTACTCAAAAACTACATATATCATGTAGATAGCAAAAAACAGTGAGTTATCAAGAAAGATTGTGGCTGATATGAAAGTGATTCCAAGTCTTACACAGCAAGAAGGCTGGCTGGACCCTCTATGACAGCAGTGATTCCTTCAACAGTAACCACTCCAGCATCTCTCGCTGCATATCTCGAGTCACCTTTGCTGTATTCCTTCCCTGCATTGTCATGGTGGCAAACATAACATCAACAAGTTAAAACTCTGAGAAATTTCATTTCAACATTCAAAGGGACACCGAATTCATTATTACAAAAACTTACAGACTTCAGCCAAAAAGTGTGGAGTCTTTTTCTTGTAAAACTCGGGAGAGAAAGCAAAATAGCCCTCAAGGATGATGTGAGTCAGACCGGTAAATGCCCACCAGCACATAAGCAACCTATCAGTCTTTGATATTTTTGACAAACGTCCTAGAACCAAAAGAAAAGAGTAAAACATTAGCATAAATACAAGAAAAAAAAAAGGCCGTCTAATCAATAAGTGGCACAGATAATAACAGAGATATGACTTATCAAAATGCCATCTTGTTCTGTAATGATGGAAAAGGATAACACACTCTGAACAAACTAATCAAGTTCCCCTGGTTAATGAAATAACTCAAAGAAACTACCCTATCCAAGGTCCCATTTTACATTACATTCAACATAGACTTGTTGAAAGAAAGAAAGCTGTAATTTCCCTTTCCCTATTAAAAGAAAGAGCAGGTGATCATATTCCGATCAGCTAAAACATTTAGGGCTAAATCACATAGTAATTGGCCACGAGATGAAACCTTTCCAAGCTAAAGTCCGTAAAAAGCCCTTTTCTATGGTCCCAAATGGGTTCAACTAATCCCAAGACTGAAACATCAAGGACAATCAGATATCACACTCATCATTATATAATGACTAGGGGAAAATAAACAGATGGAAAACCATTGCCAAATATCAAAATCTAAACTAATCTGGAGAGAAAAGACGAAAAATCCAAGAAAGACGGACAGATAGCTAGATCACAAACAAGATCGGATTTTTCCACTGATCTTTGGGATAATTTCGCAAACACTTGCATGCACCTTTCGACCGTGGACTTCAAGATCGGTACGTCAGAAGGTGAGATGATAAACCAAAAGAGGAAGGAAGCGAAGACAAGGAGGGAAGTGGAGTGGTTACCGGAGAAGAGCCAGATGAGGGCGACGCCAACGACGGAGGTGCCGAGGTAGGGAGCGAGGATGTCCTTCTGGGAGAGGAAGCATGGGACGTAGCCCGGGAGGTGGAGTTCTTTTGGCACGTAGGGGTGCTCGAACGCCGTCGCCATTGCGGAGTCTCCTATTCTTCTCTGCGGCGTTTGACGGATTACGGTCTGAATGGGAGAGCGATGGACTTGAGGAGGAAAGATGCGCTCCGGATCTTCTCGCCCGCTTCGGCATCGGAAATTTTTTAATATTTCTTCCTTATCGGATTCCAAGAGTGATTTCTTGCCACCTTATTGGAGCGCAAGATCCAAATTATGCGGGGGGAAATATTTGCTCACCACGGCGGGGAGCTTCCGCGCTCAGGGAAAAAAAAAATATATATTTTTTTTTTACTCAAACTGCACGTGTCGATTATCGTAGATGATGAGCATGAAAATTTATCATAATTATTTTTTATTATTCGAGCTCGCGTGTGAGCTAATTACTGTGAATGACGAGCTTTTGCGCTCACCCCGTCTGGGATGAGCAAAGCATTCTCCCGATCATGGCCCGAGGAAAGATATATCCCATTTCCACTGATATGGTATGGTAGAGAATGACGTCATGGATGCCAGATCGGATCAAGAGGATGGGAACGATTATAATTTTTTCTAAATCGGAGGGATCACTTTTACTGGTCTGCAGCAGTGCAATGCTCGCCGGATTATTTGATGGTTTGATGCAATAGAAAATCCGTGACAACGCAGGCTATATACAGATTTAGATATTATTATTAAGTGGGTGATTCAACGGTCAAAGTTGCACGATACCTTCACATGGTGATTGCCGAGAGAACAACGACAGCGTTTTCTCGGACAGGGCACGGAGTGGCATCAATTAATTAAATTAGCGGGTTCCGTTCTGATCGACCGCTATCAGAGCTACGGACGTGGGGTGGGGCGAAATAAACTAGAGATACGGCAGGACAGCACAGGGCTGGGTGCAGCACGTGAAGCATTATCCACCGTCATTCGTGACGCATCACCCGCAATTGCATCCTCCGCGCCCACCCTCCTGAAACTCGAGGACGTGCCATGAGGCAATGCATGCTTGGTCTGATTGAATGAAACTTACTCTAAAAAGATTCAGATTATTTCCAAAGCTTTTCTTGATGTCTAATTAATATGCAGTTGCTATTTGATGGCAAAACGGTGACATCGATCTTAGAACGATTAGAAAAGAGACAATCTAAAGGAGGGCGCATATCAGTCTTGATCTCCAAGAATTTTCACCACTGCCATGCTATCATTTCAAAAAAATTGATCTGAATAAGATAAGGTATGGCCTGAGCTATGATACGAGAAAGTTATGTTAATATAACTCCTACCGATAAATAAAATATAAGATAAAGAAATACTCAAAAGTATTGGATCTCAAAAAATTTCGTTTTTAGTATTATGATATGATATTTATAAGTAATCTCATTAACTAACGTGATACTTATCCTTGTCATTATAAACCAGATAGGCTACTATTATGAGGAGTTGTACATTGTGCTAATACTCCACTTACATATCTAATAATTTTGAGGTGGGTATTATTAATTAGTTTCATCATTTGTCTTTGCTAATGTTCCACATGACTCACTTTTTCATACATGATATATAGTACTATTCTTCCTCTTATTAGGATTTGATGTCTCGAATTCGACCCACAGCAAAGAAGAACCTAGACGAAGTATCAATAATCAAATTAGCTCGAATATGGATCGAGCCGGCTCGGACCGCAGTAGAACCGGCCTTCTCAAGCAGACAGAAAGCAAGTGTTTAGATAAAATACAGTCGAACCAGCTTGATCTCTGAAAGAATCAGCTCGACGGAAGCGAACAGAATAGGACAAAATTTTCTATTTGTTCTTAAACTGTGATTAATCTAAGAAGTCTATGGGAGTTACACGTAGATCGGATGTATTTATAGGGTCCAGGGCTTATTTACGCAATCCAGTGGCCATGGAAGGTTGCGGTCATGATCTGAAGGCTGTGGACGCGGTCTGAGGCCTGTTTAACTCGTATTAGGAGACAATCCTATTAGAACTTTTGTGAACTACTAAAAAAAGGATTCTCAGCCTATTTAAAAGCTATGATACTGTGGAGAGGGGTATGGCAAGCCATAGTAGTAGTGTTTGCAGGTAGCAATAGGTGCATAGCATCTGACGTGGAGGCCGTGAGGACAGAATATCTTATAGCTGCTGAAGGTCTTCTTGAAGATTTTGAGAGAGCTCTTGTCAGGATGCTTCTAATTGAGAGAGGATTGTGTACAGCGAGATGAGAGTGGAAAATCTTCTCTTGTGTCTATTTTTTTTCGTAGTGAAGCTTTGCATGCCTATGGAGACGAGCCTTTAGGCTAATCTATGTACTTAATTATTCTCATTTATTTTTTCTTTCTTCTTGCCGTAATAATCTGATATGAGATCCTCAATAAGTGGTATCAAAGAGAGTTGATATCACAGCAATTAATATCAGAGCCAGACGGTACCAGAGCATGAATTTCAGTAGTGGTGATAAAGATTAAAGAATATGGAGAAGATAAGTGTAATCAAGATAAATATCAATAGGTTCGATGGAAGGATAATTTTTTCTTATGACAAGCAAGAATAAAAGATGTCCTCATCCAACATAGGGTGATCAACGCTCTCTTACATGAGAAGATGCCAGCCACCATGGAGGTGAAGGATTAAAAATGGATTCAGATGCAGATGGTGAGCACGATCTGCATGTACTTAACGGATGATGTCATGATCTATATACTTAGCGAGATTTCTCCGACGGCACTATGGTTGAAGCTTGAGAAGTTGTACATGGCAAAGTCGCTCACCAATATGCTATTTCTTTAGAGAGAGTTCTACCAGCCATGGATGGACGAAGGCTATAATATATAGGAGCATATCTATCCAACTTCTAGAAGATCCTCACCAATCTTCTCAACATTGGCAAAAAAGTTGAGGAGAAGACCAGCGAATTGATCTTGCTAGCATCGCTTTCTCCTGCGTATGAGTCCTTGGTGACTGCTCTTCTAGTGGAAAAGAGCATCATCAAGATGGATGAGGTTACAATGGTGATTCTCTAGAATAAAATCTCAGGAGGAAGAATCCAGCTTCAAGCTCAGATGGCGACAGCTCAATTTTGATGATTTTTGGAGGAGCAAGTGGTAGTAGACAGAGCGACGGAGAATCATGAGAAGGATGATCCAGATCCAAGATGAGAAATCATAGCAAGATCTGGTGCTACCGGTGTGATGAATTAGAGCATCGAGTTAAGGATTGCTCATAACTCAAGGATTGGACGAGAGTTACTGTGGTGATGACCAGTAGGGATACAGAAAGCAGTAATGATATCCTTCTGATTACTGATGAGGTATTTAGTTCTTCCTCTCAGTGATTATGGATTTTGTTTGTTTTCATCATGTATGTTGTAGAGAAGAGCTGTTTGACTCCCTAGAGATCAATGAGAGCATTGTGTTCCTACCAGATGGATCGAGCTGTGAGATCAAGGATAGTGGGATGGTCAGCATGAAGCTGCATGATGGAACAGTGAAGAAGTTGGATGAGGTTTGATACATATCCAGCTTTAAGAAGAATCTAATCCCACTAAATAGACTGGATTAGACCAACTTCAGATGAAAAATTGATGGAGAAATTCTAAAGATCATATACGGCAGTAGAATGGTGATAAGAGAAAGAAAGTATGATGGACATTATCTTATAGCAAGAAGTTCAGTGTAAGATGGAGCTCTAGGTGAAGATGGATCGGACACGAGACACGAGACTCGAAAGAACAAGAGGCAAAATTATAGAGTGAAGTTTTTATTACCATAAGAAACTATCTCAAGCAGGTTTTTGATCAGGAGGATCACAATCATTGATGGAGGTGGGATCGACCGACCTAGCTCAACTCTCACATTTGTCCATCCATTAGACAGTAGGTGATTACCCTAAGGCATGGGAACGAGAAGATCTAAAAGCTCTCGAAGTCAGATGGAGGTCGAATGTCGAGTCGAGATGGAGATTGTTAGGATCTGACATCTTGAATTCAATTCACAGTAGAGGAGAACCCAGAAGAAGTATCAGCAGTCGGACTGGCTTAGATATGGATCGAGCCAGCTCAGGTTGAGATCGAGCTAGCTCGGACTGCAATTGAGCTGGTCCTCTCAAGCAGATAGAAAGCAGATATTTAGGCAAAATACAATCGAGCCAGCTCGATCTCTGACAGAGTCGGCTCGATGGAAGCAAACAGAACAGGACAAAGTTTTTTGTTTGATCTTGGATTGTGATTAATCCAACGAGTCTACGAAAGTTGCACGTGGATCGGATGTATTCAAAGGATCCAGAGCTTATTTGCATGATCCAATGGCCACGAAAGCTGTGGTCACGATCTAAAGGCTGTGGATGCAGTTAGAGGCTTATTCGACTCATATTAGGAGACAGAATCCTGTTAGGACTCCTATGAACTGTTGAGAAGAAAATTCTCAGTCTATTTAAAAACTATGATGCTATGTAGAGGGGTGTGGCAAGCAGTGGCAAGCCATAGTAGCAGTGCTTGCAGATAGCAATAGGTGCATAGCATTCAGCGCGAAGATCATGAGGGCAGAATATCTTGTAGCTGCTGAGGGTCTTCTTGAGGATTATGAGAGAGCTCTTATGAAGGTAGCTTCTAATTGAGAGAGGATTGTGTACAACAAGTTGAAAGTAAAAAATCTTCTCTTATATCTATTTCTTTTTTATATAAAGCTTTGCATGCCTCGTGGAGATGAGCCTTTAGATCGATATACATACTTGATTATTTTCATTTATTTTTTTTTCTATCATAATAATCTGGTACGAGATCCTCAACAAGTGGTATCAAAGTGAGTTGATATCACAACACCTCTCATATCATGATAAATGAGAAGATGGGTACTACTACTCATTATAGATGTTGATTCTTACTATTGTATGTAGCATGAACGATGTTGCTCTTGATCTTCCTGCTTGAGGTCAGTCACCAAGGTAGATGTGGTCGGGATGAAATCGCTACTGGAGCTTCTCCCAAACACATGCAAGGAAGTCTTTATCAGGGCATTCTCCAGTGAGGACCCTCCGATGCTCAATTTAGAAGATAGAGAACAATGTGAGAAGAAAGCATCGAGTTGAATTGAATGCGTACCTAAAGAATCCTGGAGCCCTTCTATTTACAGAAGAAGAAATAGAGTCGTATCTATCTTGGAGTCCTGATGACCCTTTGGATTTGTAGTACAGATTGATTTGGATAAGATTTTTCTTTTTTTTTATGGAAGACTCAATCATGGAGGACTCCCTCCTTATCTAGACTTTCCAATTTGAAGAAGAGCCGGATCTGGCGAAGGTGTAGATAGCTCGTCCGAGGACAAACTATAATATATCTTTAGAGTGAGAATAGCTCATCATAGTGTGAGCTATAACACATCGCCTGTAACTAGGATTAACCGGAGATAATGTTCGATTTTGGGTTCTCAGAGATTGGTTGGCTGTAGCTAAAATAGGTTGTCTGAAGACGGATTAACCAAGGATGATCTATGGAATCATCAATCTTCATAGCTCATACCAGACGATCTCTGTGTCTCTAATAGATCAGCTGGATATAATAACATGGTAGCCGAGGGCAAGGAATAGGCAATCCATAGCAAAGCTAAAATTGATTGGCTGAAGGGAGTATTAATTTTGAGGTCGAGACCGATCTTTATAGGTTGGATTTTTGCTGACATGTGTCGAAGATCGATGTCTTGAGATGACTCATCGTAAACCAACAATCTTTAAATCTGGCCATCCATCAGTTTGATCCGTGATCGATCGTCTAAGCTAATTAGCAGCTGCCATTTGTCGAAGATCTGAGAGGGTTAATGGATCGTCAATAGATTGGAGCCATCCAGATTTTCTATAAATAGGGTTGTTGTAATTCTGGTTTTTTATTATTTCTATTGCTGAAGGAAAAGCTCTACCACTTTGCATCCCTAGGGAAGTTGCTCGATTGAAGCAGACCTTTCATCGACCCCATCCTCGTCCCTCACTTGCTCAGTCGCAATACTTCTGTAGGTTAGTTTCTCATCATCCACCATGAGTGAATTGAGTTCATCCCCATCCACTTGGAGTATGGATGATTGCTTAAGAGATGCAGATTGAGAGTCCGAAGTAGCTAGTTCTTTGGATAGATCTGAAGAAAATGAAGTTCCGGACTACAATCCTTTTAGGGTAAATTTTGTCCATACCTTCGAGGACTTAGAGTTCATCAGGCTGAAGTATCAAATCCTAGCCAACTTTAGATTGGAGATCGCCAACCCTGGAGAGCGAATAGCTCTTCCTCGTCAAGGTCAAGTGGGTCTTTATGAGGAATCTTTAAAGACCGGCCTTAGACTACTGTTTTATTTCTTAGTCATAGAATTTCTTAACTTGTATGGAATAAGTTTCTATAGCATAGCACCGAACTCTTGGTAATAAATATTGGTCTATTTTATCCACTATCTTTTTCTTGGGGTTGAGCCAACCTTCCACCTCTTACGGGCCTGCTTCATACTAAAGGAGCATATTATATAGGTCAGGTGGTTGTACATCTCTCCTCAGAAGGAATGTCGTCTCTTCCAAGATGTTCCTTCCTCGGTGCATAACTGAAATGAGCATTTCTTCTTTATTTTGGTCGAGCAACCCTGGGGCTTCAGCACATTGTGGAGTCGACCACATAGGTCGGCGATCAAAGCTCCAACATTATTAGACACTGAAGAGGAGATCATAGCCCATATCTTTGATTCTACTCTCCCTCTATTGTCTAAGCTGCTCACCAAGGAGAACTTGTTCAAGATCGGGTTGATTTTGGTCGACCCGAAGAGTAAGTAGAATGTTTTGCATCTTGCTCAGCTCAACTTTATCTCTTTCTTTTTTTTATTGACCTCATCTTTTATATAGTGATGAATTTAGATGACCTTAAAGCTATTCGCTGGGCCATAAAGAAAAGAAAGGCAAGCATGGCCCCCATCCCTAAACGTGATCGAATAGAGGCCGTTCTTGCCTAACCAGCAATTGGACATTCCTTAGGCCCGAGTAGTACCCTAAGGAAGAAAAACTCGGCACCAGCAAAAGCAATGGTGCCACTCCAATCTGTTGCACCAGGGGATTCGGCCCCCCGGCCTTCTGCTTCCTCATCCAAAAGAAGCTCAAGTGCTCCCAAAATATCAATTCGTATGTCTTCAATTCAGCCGACGTACCTATCGAGACCTCCTCTTCGGTGGAAGTTCCCTCGAACATCGAGGCTTAGGACAAAAGGAAGAGTATTGGTGATTACTGGATTGCCTAATCTCTATTCAAGTCGATCCTTTTGCCGATCGATGTTAAGGGCCTTAAGGAAGTGGGAGGTGGATTTCGAATTTAGGACTTGTACGATTCTTTTCTTCAGATAAGTAATGGTCTTTCAGTATTCCTCATCTTTTTTTGAGCTAATCATTTCGTTCTTACCTTCTCTCTCTCTCTCTCTTAGCCCGTCCATCACGTAGATCATTTTGTCAAAGTAATAGGGGAAGTTCGGTGCATATCAAAGGATGCCAAAGAGAGGGCTGCTCAAGCCAATCGTAGGGCGGATGATGTCCAATTATCAAGACTAAATGCCAAGGATAAAAATAGGTCACTGAAGGATAAGGAAAGCGATTGGAGTTCAAGCTAGCCAAGGCTCGAGCCGACGCTAAAGCTCGACCGCTGGCGGAGAAGAATGCTAGCAAGGAATAGGTGGAGGCTACCAAGGTTGCCGTAGTCAAGGCTTTCCATTCCTCGATTGAATTTCAAAATATTAAGGTGGAGTTTGCTTCGATCTCATACCTGCAGGGAGTCGAGGACTTCAAGAAAAAAGTGAAAAAAGCTTCTCTGGTCTTAAACTAGGCCTCCTGGAATTAGATGGCAAGGAGGAGGCTGGAGAGGCTGAAGACAAGGAGATTCATATGGAAGACCATTTCAGCCTTGCTTGCAAAGATCATGCAGCCGAGGATGTGGCATCAGCTCCACCTCCAAATGTCATCATTCTTCCTGACCATGCAGAGGTCGGTGAATCCCAAGCTCCCGATGGAGCTTAATTTATAGTTTAGCTCGGGCATGTCCGAGTTTATCATAGATCAAATCAATTTTGGTTATTTTTGTATCAATCCGACCAAACTTTGTAAAAAACCTTCTTTAATGAATATGCTGCTTTTCCTGTAAGTTATGGAGATCGGCTACTTTGGATGAACGAATATTACTTCTGACTTTTCCATAGGTCATTAGGTCATCTTTTAAGGAAAGTAAGTCGGTTGAACATTGGAGTGGTTCCTCGGATGAGGAACTCGTGTTTAGAGAAGTGTAATCATGGATGTCCTTCGACCGTGGCTGAGGAGCTTGCAATAGGGAGTCATATGTTGACATGTACTGATCCTCGATCGTGGTCGAGGAGCACACTATGAAGAGCCGCATGGAGATACATATTGCTCCTTAACCATGATCGAAAAGTGCACAATGGAGAATCATTTGGAGATGCATATTGCTCCTTGGCTGTGGTCGAGGAGCGCATGATGGAGATGTATGGAGACATGTACTGCTCCTCAGTCATGGGCTAGGAGCTTGCAATGGAGATGCATACTGACCGAGGAGCGCATGATGGAGATCTGAATGGAGATGCGGTTGAGGAGTGCATAATGGAGATCTGCATAGAGACATGAAACATTTCTCGACCATGATCGAGAAGCATGCAATGGAGATCCATATGGAGACACATACCCTCCTTGATCGTGGCCAAGGAGCGCACGATAGAGACACATGAAGATGCATATCGGGTTAAGAAAAATGCCTCAAATTCTTCCATAATAAACCTACAATGAGGTCCAAGATGATGAACAGAGTTCAACGAGCTCAAGAACACTCCATTCAAAGTCCAAATGGCGAAGATATGCGTGAGGAAGCATGCGAGGCCTTCAAAAGGGATCCATGGGTTGGTGCAAGTTGACGAGCTGCCAGGACCCAGCGCATGGTGCGGGCCGACCATGAGGGCACGGCCCAACGCATGGGTATGTAGGCATGGCCCAGCATGAAAGCGCGCCATGTGTGGCCCAGTGGGCTTCCAGGCCCAGCACGCTCGAGTGCATACATGGCCCAGACAGATGCGCAGCACCCATGCGGGCGTCCACGCTATGCATCCTGCATGGTGGATTGGGCATGGTCCATTATGGACCGGGACCCATGCGGTTCATAGTGGACCCTTTAAGGGTCTACCATGAGAAATCATGGTGTAAGGGCTATTTTGGTAATTTTGGCATATGTGGCAAGCAGACATTGGACTAGGTTCGTGATACAGCTAGTTCACATGGTGGTTCATGAAGCTCTATTGCACGATCAAGTGGCTGAGGAAGCTTGCAATCAAGATCGAGCTTTTGTGGTCCAATCCGAGTTTGGATAGGATTGTTGTCTTCAATCTTGACTGGGATTAAACTCCATCCGAAGCTTTTAGAAGGCCAGATTGAGAGCTGTGTGGTATGATGGTTCGGTTGAGACCTAAGATCGTGATAGATAGTAGATTAGAGGGTGCCAGCAGATGGCAGGAGCAGAGGACTTTAGATAGATAGTTAGACAGTGGATTGTGGTCATTTCAGAAAATCTCCAAGAGAGAGCTTTGTAAGAGTAGCTTGTTATTGAAAGAATTATATAGCAAGTTAAGAGTGGATGATCTCTTCTTGTATTTATTTCTTTTTCATAGTAAAATTTTGCAGGCTCCATGGAGATGAGCCTTTAGGCTGATCCACATATTTAATTGTATTTTTTTTTATTTCTTCTTTCTTTCTATCATAATATTTTGGTACGAGATCTCTATCAATTAGTATCAGAGTGAGTTAATACTATAATAATTAGTATCAGAGCTAAGTGGTACCAGAGCATGGATTACAATAGTGGTGATAAAGATTAAAAAATATGAAGAAGATAAGCACAATCAAGATAAAAATTAATAGATTTAATGGGAAGGATAATTTTTTCTTATGACAAGAAAGGATAAAGGATATCCTCATCTAACATGGATTGATCGATACTCTCTTATACAATGAGATGCCTATCACCATGAAGATGAATAATTGAAAGTGGATCCAAATACAAGTGGTGAGCATGATCCATTTATACTAGTGAATGATGTGGTGATCCATATACTTGGCAAGATTTTTTTGATGATACTATGGTCGAAGCTCGAAAAGTTGTACATGACAAAGTCACTCACTAATATACTATTTCATTGAAGATAATTCTATCAGCCGCGAATGGATGAAGGTTAGAGCGTGTAGGAGCATCTATCTAACTTTCAGAAGATTTTCACAAACATCCTTAGTATTGGCAAAATAGTTGAGAAGAAGATCAGGACATTGGTCTTGCTATTATCACTTCCACCTTCTTTTGAGTTTTTGATAACTACTCTTCTTATAGGTAAGAGCACCATCAAAATGAAAGAGATGACTTCTGTACTACTCCAGAACAAAATTCTTAAGCGAGAGAACCAAGCCTCAAGTTCAGATGGCAACTCGATCATGATGGTGACTGAAGATGATGGTGATAGAAGATAAAATAGTAGAAGATCGTGAGGTGAATGATCCAAGTCTAAGATAAGGGATCAAAGCAAGATCAGATGCACCAGTGCGATAAGTTAGGACATCAGATCAAGGATTGCCCATAACTTAAAGATTGGATACATGCTACTGTGGCGATAGCCAGTAGTAATATAGAAGGTAGTGATGATGTTCTTCTGATAATTGATAAGGTATTCACTTCTTTCTTCTAATGAATTATAGATTCTATTTGTTTCCATCATATATATTGTAGAGAAGAGCTATTTGACTCTCTAGAGATCAATGAGGGCATTATATTTCTATTAGATAGATCGAGCCGTGAGATCAAGGACAGTGTGATGGTCAACATGAAGCTCCATAATGAAATAGTGAAGAAGTTGGGTGAGATTCAATACATATCCAATTTTAAAAGAAATCTAATGTCACTAAATAGACTGTATTCGATCGACTTCAGATGAAAAGCTGATGAAAAAATCCTGAAAGTCATGCACGGCAGTAGGATGATAATTAGAAAAAGAAAGTATGGAGGACACTACCTCATGGCAGAAAGTTGAGTGTAAGATGGAGCTCCAGGTGGAGATGGATTGAGCATGAGATGAAAGACTTGGGAGGATGACATACGACATAATAAGATGAAGTTTTTATTATCGTAGGTGGCTATCCCAAGCAGATCTTGGGTTAAAGTGGACACAGTCTATGATGGAGATGAGATCGAGCGATCTGGCTTGACTCTCATGTTTGTCCATCCATGATCAGTAGATGATTACCTCAGGGCATGGGAGTGCGAGATGAGCTTTTAGATAAGTAGAAATCAAATATTGAGTCGAGATAGATATTATTGAAAAAAATTTCTAAAATTCTTCTATAATAAGCCTATAGTGAGGTCTAGAATGATGAATGGAGTCCAATGAGTTCAAAAACATCACAATCGAAGTCTAAATGACGAAGATATGTGTGAGAGAGCATGCAAGGCCACCAAAGGGGATCCATGGGCTGGCCCAGGTCGATGGGCTGCCAAAGCCCAGCATGCGGCATGAGCCGACTGTGAGGGCGTGGCCCAGTGCATGGGTGCATGGGCGTGTGCCACACGTGGCCCAGTATGCTTCCAGGTCCAGTGCACTCGTATGCACGCATGGACCAAACAAATGCATGGCTCGATACGTGTAGTGCCCATGCGGGCATCCATGCTGTGCATCCTGCACGGTGGATTGGATGCGGTCCATCGTGGACCGGTGTCCATGTGGTTCATGGTGGATCCTTTAAGGGTCTACCGTGAGAAATCATAGTGTAGGTGCTATTTTGGTAATTTTGGCATATGTGGCAAGTGGACATTGGGCTGGGTTCATGATCCAATTGGTTCATGGGTGGTCCATAGAGCTCTATTGCACGACCAAGTGGTTGAGGAAGCTTGTGGTCAAGATCGAGCAGTTATGGGCCAATCTGAGTTTGGATAGGACTGCTGTCTTCGATCTCGATTGGGATTAAACTTCATCCAAAGCCTTTAAAAGGCCAGACCAAGAGCTGTGCGGTATGGTGGTTCGGTTGAGATTTGAGATGATGATAGACAGCAGGTCAGAGGATGCCAGTGGATAGCAGGAGTAGAGGGTTTCAGGCAGACAACTAGGCAGTGGACTATGGTCGTTTCAAAGGATCTCCAAAAAAGAGCTTTATAAATGTAGCTTCTTATTAAGAGAATTATATAATGAGTTGAGAGTACGTAATCTTCTCTTATATTTATTTTCTTTCATAGTTAAACTTTGCATGCCCCATGGAGACGAGCTTTTATGCTGATCTATATATTTGATTATATTATTTTTCATTTCTTCTATCTTTCTTTCTGCCATAATATTCTGATATGTGATCTTCATTAATTGGTATCAGAGCAAGTTAATATCATAACATACCACTCCTCCGCTATGGTCGAGGAGTGTATGATGGAGACACGTACTACTCCTCGATTGTGGTCGAGGAGCACGTGATAGAGATCCAAATGGAGAAGTGTACCACTCCTCGACCATGGTCGAGAAGCATGCGATGGAGATCTGCATGTCAAGGAGCATGCGATGGCGATCTTAAAAAGGCATAGTTACAAGGAAGAAATTCTTTATTATCAATGAAGAATAAAAATAAAAAGTTTATAATTTAGGGATAGTATCTACGCAAGTTGTTGGCATTCCATGTCCTATGAATCGGGATCCATCTAGTCGACAAAGGCAATAAACTCCTGGCCAAACTATTTCAGCAACATGGTATGGACCTTCCCAGTTTGGAGATAGCTTTGATTGTTCAGTAAGGCGAGAAACTTTAGCTCGGTGAAGAACTAGTTGTCCAACAAGGAATGACTTTTCTTTGACTTGGAAATTATAATACCAAGCTATCCATTATTAGTAGTTGGCCATTCAAATCCATGCTTGTTCCTAAGTTTTCTTCAGCATATCCAAATTCATCTTCATCCAGAAGGAATTGCTATCTTCATCAAACTCCTCCACTTGAAGTGTTGGTAAGCCGACCTTAAGAGGCATGACAGCTTCAGTTCTGAAGGCCAGCATGAAAGGTATTTTTCTAGTCGAAGCTCACTGGATTGTACATTATGCCTAGAGGATGTTATATAGTTCTTCAACTCATAACCATTTGGCTTGGCCTGGATGAGCTTTTAGGCCCTATAGCAAAATTTTGTTTGTTACTTTGGCTTCACCATTACTTTGAGGATGACCTACTGAAGTCAATCTGTGTGATTTTTCAAAGTCATTACAAAATTCTGTGAACTTCGAATTGTCGAACTATCGCCTATTGTCGATGATGATAGCTTGTGGCAAACCGAATCAAAAGATGATTGATTTTTCGACAAAATTATGAATGTTAGCTTCTATAATAGTTGCTAGTACCTCTGTCTCTACGCACTTGGTAAAATAGTCAATTGTAATTAGTAAAAACCTCTTTTGTGCCACTATGATGGAAAATGGTCTGATGATGTCCATTTTTTATTAGGTGAAAGGCCAAGATGTGGTAATCGAAGCCAATAGTATTGAAGGTCGGCGTTAAATGTTTGAGGTCCTTTGACATTAGTCATACTTATTTACCAAGTCAGCAGCATCTTTCTACATAGTTGGCCAGAAGTATCCTTATCACAGCACCTTATAAGCAAGGGCCTTACCCCCTAAGTGATTGTTGTAGATCCCCTTGTGAACTTTTCATAAAGTATAGTCGGCTTTCGAGGGATGGAGACACCTGAGCAAGGATAGAGTAAAAGATCTTTTATATAGTTTTCCATCATTGACAAGGTATTGTGGAGCAAGGTTTCTTAATATCTTGGCCTCATCTCGATCAGTGGGTAATACTTCATCTTATAAATAGTGTAGGATTGGATCTATCTAGCTTGGCTCCAAATTTATTTGCATTATAGAGGTTTCTTTGATGCTCGGCTTCTCAAAAATTTTAAGATATGAGCTTCTTTTTAGGTCAGATACACTAAGTATAGCAAGTTTTAAAAGAAGATTGGCTTGTATATTCTCTGCCCTCAGTACTTGCTCGATATTCATAGTGGTGAAGTTGGAGATTAAATTCCTGACTTTTTGTAGGTATTTCATCATGTTTGGTTCCCGCACTTCGTATTCTCTCTAGACTTGGCCGATGATGAGTTGTGAGTCGCTGTGAACCCTGAGATTCTGAACTCTCATTTTTTTTGTCATTCTTAGACCCATCATGAGTGTCTCATATTCAGCTTCATTATTAGAAGTTAAAAAGTCAAAATGTAGAGCATACCAAGACTACTCCATCTAGGCTAGTTAAGATCAACTCAGCTCCCGCACCCATGGTATTTGAAGATCCATCAATATGGAGAACCCAACATTTGTCGATCATCGAAGCTGCTTCTATATTTGGTTCCTCATATGGAATTGTACATTGTAGGATGAAATCAACCAATGCTTGAGATTTGATGGATGGTCTTAGTCGATACTTGATGTCGAATTCTTTCAACTCGATGACCCACTTAGCTAATCATCCTAAGATATCAGGTCAGTAAAGTACTAACTTGATAGGTTGATTGGCGAGGACAGCAATGGTATGTTATTGAAAATATGGACGTAGCTTCTTGGAAGATATTAATAGAGCATAGGCCACTTTCTCTAGCTTCATGTACCTAGTCTCGGCATCATGGAGCACTTGGTTAACATAATAGATTGGCTTCTGCACCTTGGCCTCCTGCTAGACAAGGATTGAACTGATCACCAAAGATGAGACAGCAAGGTATAAATACAACACTTCTCTATGCTCAGGTTTACTTAAAAAGGGGAGGTGAGCCAAGGTATTTCTTTAGATCATCGAAGGTGACTTGGCATTCATCTGACCATTGAAAGTTTTTTTAGCTATTTAAGGGCTTTGAAGAAAGGAAGGCTCTTCTCTGCCAACCTTAAGAGAAATCTATTTAGGACTGAGATTCTTCCAGTGAGATGCTGTACCTCTTGAATCGTACTTGAAGGTTTCATCTCTTAAAGAGCTTGAATCTTTTTTGGGTTAGTCTTGATCTCTCGCTATGACACCATAAAATCGAGGAACTTATTGGAGGTTACACCAAATGCATATTTATCATGATTAAGCTTCATCTGAAAGCAATACAGTGTAGAGAACGTCTCTTATAGATCGGTGATTTGATGTTTGGCGGCCCTGCTTTCGATGAACATGTCGTCCACATACACCTCCATATTTCTATCGATCTAGTTCTTGAAAAGCTTGTTAACAAGTCATTGATAGATCGCACCTGCATTTTTCAAGCCAAATGAAATAATTCTATAGTAAAAAAGACCTTGGTTAGTTACAAAAGATGTTTTCTCCTCATTCTTGGGTGCCATCTAAATCTGATTGTATCCGAATAATACATCCATAAAAGATAGGAATTGATGCCCTGAGGTTGCATCCATCAGTTGGTCGATGCGAGATTGAGGGTAGCTATTTTTTGGGCACACCTTATTGAGGTTGGTGTAGTTGATGCATGCGCGCCACTTTTTTCTTGCTTTCTTAATAAGAACGATATTAGTTAGCCACTTTGGATAATAGATATCATGAATAAATCCTACCTTCAAAAGCTTGTCAACCTCTTCCTGTATAGCTTTTTATCGCTCGAAAGCAAAGCTATACTTTTTTTGTCTGACCAGACGATACTTCAAATCTACATTAAGTTGATGAACCATAACCTTCGGATCAATGCCAGGCATGTTAGAGGCTGACCACGCAAATACGTCAGCATTGGCTCAAAGAAATGAGATGAGGTGTTGACAATCCTCTTCACACAAGTTTGAGTTGATCTTTACCATCTTATTTCGATCTTCATTGATTGACATTGGAATTAACTCTTTCACTAGATAGCCTCTTTGTTTGGTTAGCTTGTCCTGCACTTCTAGTTTATTTATTGGTTGCTCTTCGAGTGTTGCTCCATGTAAAGTCGCCATATAACACTTCTTCGCAAGTGGTTGATTTTCTCGGAGCTCACCAATCCCATATGAAGTTAAGAATTTTATCTTCAAGTGGTAGGTCGATGCTATAGCTCGAAAAATGTTCAACCCAAGCCAACCTAAGATAGCATTATAAACGGACGAGCTATTTACTACAAAATAATTTATTTTGATGATAGTTTGCTTTGGAGCTCATCTGGCTATCATAGTTAGAGAGATGGTTTCTTTCATGAGTATCGTGCTACCAAAGAATCCGATCAAAGGTATATTCCTCTTTATCAGCAGCCTAGAATCCAAGTTTCGAACAAAGGCATCATAAAATAAAACATCTACTGAACTTCTATTATCAACTAGAACTCAATGTATGTTGACTCCAGGATTGATTTTGATGATAACAAAAGTATTTAAGTTTAATTTGTTAAGTTACTAATATTATTTTTGAGGATGTGTAGTTTAAATTTCAAGTATTCATAATGCTCTAAGTAACTTTCATCAATCAAATGGAGTACCATCAATCAAGAGGCTCTTGAAAAAAATCAAGACTTGACACACCTTAAAAAGAATGGTTAATGAGAGTTAAATCAACTTTATGAAGTAAGTCTAGCCTACAAAAAAATAATAGAGAAGAAAGGCCATCAAAAATTAAATGGCATGCAATCTTAGTCGACTAAGCCAGGAATTAGTCGACTAAGTATCAAAGAACAACAAAAGCAGAAAGCACAGAAAGGCTAAAATTCATGACTTAGAGGACCTAGTCGACTAAGTCTGAAAGTTAGTCAACTCAATCTCAGAAATCAGCAGAGTATAAAAAGCTCAAAAAAATGAATGTTCAGAATTCAAGAAACTTAGTCGACTAAGTCTGAGATATAGTCAACTCAGTCTCAGAAGATAGTAGAACACAAAAAGCACAAAAAAGTCAGAATTTTGAACCTAACAGACTTAGTCAATTAAGTCAGAAAGTTAGTCGACTAAGTTATTGTAACGACTAGTTTTTTTTAGAATTGCATTTTTTTAGTTCAACTTTTTTTCAATGGCTAGATTTTTATTTTTAATGATTAGGATATTAAATGAAGCTTTTCTAGATATTTTAGAGTGATGAGAAAATCTTGAAATATATAAAAAAAAATATTTAAGAACTTCAAGAAAAACTTTTGGTATTGTTGGGGATAAACCCCGCTCCCGTCGAAGTCTAGCCTGATGCTTAGCCTAATACAACTAGTAATCATGAAAGAACTTTGATCGAAAATTCTTCTCCAACGATCGAACCCCAGCCGAACTTCTCCAGCGGTTGAATCCCAATCAAACTCCTTCAGTGGTCGGACCCTAGCCAAACTCCTTCAACGGCCGGGCCCTAGCCGAACTCCTCTAGAAATCGAATTCCTTTTGGATTTCTTCTTCAGTCGGATTTCACCAAGAGTCAAACTTTTTTTGAACTTCTCCTTCAGTCGGATTCTTCTAGGAGCCAAACTCCTTCCGAACTTCTCCTTCAGTCAGATTTCTTCAAGAGTCGAAGTCCTTTTGGACCTCTCCTTTAGTTGGATTCCTTCAAGAGCCAAACTTATTCTGGACTTCTCCTTCAGATGGATTCCTTCAGAAGTCAAACTCCTTCTAGACTTCTTCTTCAGCCAAACTTCTTCCAGACGTCTTCTTTAGCCGAACTTCTCCATCAGTCGGACTCCTTCTGAACTTCTCCATCAGTCGAACTCCATCTGGATTCCTCCAGTGGATTACTTTCAGATTTCAACTAGCATTCCTCTCAGATGATCCCCTCTAGCCGTATTTCCTTTAGGTGATTCCTTTCAGTCAAACCCCTTTAAATCTATAGCTCTCTACACGGCATGAATCAACTCACTCATAAATAACTTAGAGGAGTCCGAACTCCTCTAGAATTAATATATGTCAAAGCTCTTCACCAACCAATGCCTACTTTCTTTGAACTTCAACTATTAAATCTCAACGAATGGACACATCATGATAACGGATACTACTCTCCGTAACAAACTACATGTGGCTCCGAGCGGTCCACTATTCGATGATTATGGCTGTGACTTTCAAGTTTGTTATAGGCTCTGTCTATAAAAAGGACCCTCTAGATACGTTTTCTCTAAACTCTCTTCTCCTTTCCAAAACTCTACTGAATTCTTTCCTACGTATTCCATTTCTATTGGCTAAAAGAGCTAACTTGATCATTGGAGGATTCTGCCAGAGCCACCACCACCGACTTCAGATGAAACTTTATTTTGCATATCACCGACGGTGACCTCTTCTTTCTCAACTCCAGCTTGATCCGGCATCGATCAGATTCTGCACCAACATGATTGGTGCTAGAGAAAGGATTCTATATTTTTGAGGTACCCTTATTCTTAAATGAGTGATCAATCGACTCTGTGAATTTTTTTTTTCAAGATTTATCTCCATCCTCTTCCTCAATCCTGAGAAATGCCTCCAAAGAGGATGACTACTCAGAGATCTACCGTCAGATTTGGACCAGATCCATCTATCCATGCTCCATCGTCGGTGCTTCAATCTCCTCCTCCACCGATGGTCGTGGTAGATTCGGAGTAGTTTAACCTACTGATGCAGCAGATTCAAGACCTCATCGAAATGGTGCAGGCCATGCGGCAGCCCTCAATGACGATTTTGTAAGAAAATCCACCATTGGGATGTCAAAAATTGATCTCAAGAAGGAGCACTTGGGCTAGCATGCCCATCACCCTTGGAAAGGAGAAATAAAGAGCAAAGAATCCTTACTCAGATCATGATTCTTTTTCGAAAAAAATCTTCCCCATCTACAGTCGAAAGCCTTCCAAGGTCTGCGATCGAGATGACATCCTCGATTAGAAACTATGAGAGATGGATCGATGAATTGAGGAACTCGACCATGTCGCTCTGGCCCACCATGATGTCGTCCACACCGATTCTCCTTTCTCTCACCGAATTATGCAAGAGCCCATCTCGCCAAACTTTGAGCTTCCTCCGATTTGAAGGCTACAATGGAACCTTTAATCCGATCGATCACCTAGAGGTCTTTCGGACTATGATGCTGCTCCATGGTGCACTAGATGCTATCTTATATCGAGCTTTTTCATCTACCTTAAAGGGAGCAGCAAAAAACTGGTACTCGATATTAAAGTCGGATATAATCTTCTTCTTTGATCAGATGAGCCATCAGTTTATGGCTCACTTTGTCAGCAGTCAACATCCGCATCAAGGTTTGAATTTTTTGATGAATATCAAGCAGAAGGAGAGAGAATCTATCTGAGCTTATGTCATTCGATTTAACGCTGCTGCATTGGAGGTCTAAAATCTGGATCAGTCTATTGCAATGGTCGTACTCAAGGATGATCTTTAGAAGAATGATTTGCTGTTCTCCCTGGATAAGAAGTATCCTAAAAACTTTATCGATCTGCTAGCTCGGGCTGAAAGATATGCCCGAGCAGAAAAAGCCTTCAAATTGAGAGATGAGGGAGTCGCAGGAGAGCGGCAGACGGACGAGTCTAGTAAACCCATGGCTGATAGAGGACCGAATGAAGTTTGACTGCACTCACGGACTCCTCCGAGCGTAAGCAAGCCCGAACTCCTCCTCGAGCTCGTCGTCAAAGAAGCCCCTACAAAAGGGTGCGAAGAAGTTCCCCCCATAAGGTTTCACAACTATTCCCCACTCAATGCTTCACAGATGTCGGCCTGAAGTAAGAGAAGATCAGCCAAGGATGCTACCACAGTTAGAACCACCAATGAGGGAGGAATAATAAGGAGATCGACCGCCTTCCGATATCATCAATGCTATCTCTAGGGGGGCTTAGTACTTCAGTGAGCCGCCATCTCTCAGCCTCAGAGTCAAAGGAAGCTTGCCCTAAATTGGAAAGGCTCATATGAAGTAGAGAAGGTCGTCCGATCTGAAACTTATCGCCTGAAGAAGCTCAAAGGAACAACGCTCCCACGATCTTAAAACTCAGAAAATCTGAGAATATACTGTCAGTAATTTTTTTTCAATAAAACTCCTCCATTTCAATATTATTATTTCTTGATGCAAAAACTATGTGGCCATAGAAAAGAAATAATCAAAAGTGGCCAAGTTAGGAATAGAAGGAGAACCTCATCCTAACATGGATAGGTCAAAGATCTCATTTATTTTAGACGAGATGGGGAAAGAGGTCCTGACAACAGCCCTTATGTGCCCCCACAGTCCGTTAAGAACAGGAGAAGAACCTCATCTGAATGTAAGCAAAGTCAAAGACCTCGTTCATTTTAGACAAGATGGGGGGAGAGGTCCTGACAATGGCCCTTATGTGCCCTACAGTCCGTTAGGAACAGGAGGAGGACCTCGTCCTAACGTGAGCAAAATCGAAGACCTCATTCATTTTAGACGAGATGGAGGAAGAGACCCTGACAACGGCCCTTATGTGCCCCCGCAGTCCGTTAGGAATAGGAGGAGCGTGAGCAAAGTCGAAAATCTCATTCATTTTAGACGAAATGAAGGGAGAGGCCCTTACAATAGACCTTATGTGACCCTGCAGCCCATTAGAAATAGGAGAAGAATCCCATCCTAACGTGAGTAAAGTTGAAGACCTCATTCATTTTAGACAAGATGGAGGGAGAGGCCCGGACAATAGCCCTTATGTGCCCCCATGGCCCATTAGAAATAGATGGAGAACCTCGTCCTAACGTGAGCAAAGTTGAAGGCCTCATTCATTTTAGACGAGGTGAGAGGAGAGGCTCCGACAACAATCCTAAATATGCTCCTACAGCCTATTAAGAATAGGAGGAGAACCTCATCCTAGCATGAGCAAAGGTCAAAACCCCGTAGACCAAAGATGAGGAGAAGGAAGAAGCTCGGTGGAAAATCCTTACACGTGCTTTCCCACGATAATTTGACTACATCAAATACGAAAGACAGAACCTTATCCTGGTTTGCAAGAGAGATCCTAGTTCAATGTTCACAATAAGTCCGACGTCCACAATGAGCTCGATGTCTGCAACAAGCAGCAAGCATGGGAACCCAAGACCAGAATTCTCTTCCGAGCTTCAACTTCAACTTCAATCTCGGCTAGAGATAAGATCTCCACTGAGCTTCAACTTCAACTTCAACCTCGACTGAAGATAAGATCTCTCCCGAACTTCAACTTCACCATCAACCTCGATTGGAGATAAGATCTCTCCCGAGCTTCAACTTCAACTTCAATCTCGACTGGAGATAAGATCTCTCTCGAGCTTCAACTTCAACCTCGATTGAAGATGAGATCTCTCTCGAGCTTCAACATCAACTTCAACAGGAGATAAGATCTCCTTCAATCTCGACTGGAGATAAGATCTCCCCCGAGCTTCAACGCCAACCTCAATAGGAGATAAGATCTTCTTCAACCTCGACTGAAGATAAGATCTCCTTCGAACTTCAATCTGAACGAGTGCAGAGCCCGGAAGAGGACTTCGGCAGTCACCTTTTTTGTACTACCTTCCTTCGAATTTTGAACTCAAGAGTGGAGAGACTATTATTGAGGATAAATCCTACTTCCATCAAAGTTCAGCCTGATGCTTAGCCTAATGCAACTGGTAATCATGGAAGAGCTTCGATCAAAAATTCTCCTTTAGTGGTCAAACCCCAGTCGAACTCCTCCAACGGTCGAACCCCAATCGAACTCCTTTAACGGTCGGGCCCTAGTCGAACTCCTTTAATGATTGAACTCCTCTAGGAGCCAAACTCTTTTCGAATTTTTCTTTCAGTCGAATTCCATCAGGAGCCAAACTTTTTTTGGACTTCTTCTTCAGTCGAATTTTTTTAGGAGCCGAACTCCTTCCGAACTTCTCCTTCAGTTAGATTCCTCCAGAAGTCGAAGTCCTTTCGAACCTCTTCTTCAGTTGGATTCCTCTAGGAGCCAAACTTATTCAGGACATCTCCTTCAGATGGATTCCTCTAGGAGCCAAACTTCTTCTTCAATTGAACTCCTTCTAGACTTCTCCTTTAGTCGGACTTCTCCATCAGTCAAACTTCTTTTGGACTTCTCCATCAGTCAAACTTCATCTGGATTTCTCCAGTAGATTACTTTCATATTTCAACTAGCATTCCTCTTGGATGATCCCCTTTAGCCATATTTTCTTTAGGTGATTTCTTTCAGTCAAGCCCCTTTTAATCTACAGCTCTCTACACGACATGAATCAACTCACTCATAAATAACTTGAAGGAGTCCGAACTCCTCTAGAATTGATATATATCAAAGCTCTTCACCAACCAATGTCTGCTTCCTTCAAACTTCGACTATTAAATCTCAACGAATGGGCACATCATGATAACGGATACTACTCTACATAACAAACTCTACGTGGCCCTGAGCGGTCCACTATCTGACTGTTATGGCTGCCACTTTCAAGTTTGTTATAGGTTTCATCTATAAAAGAGACCTTTTAGATATATTTTCTCTAAGCTCTCTTCTTCTTTCCAAAATTCTGCTGAATTCTTGCTTGAGCACTCCATTTTTGTTGGTCAGAAAAGCTGATTTAATCATCGGAGGGTCCTATCGGAGCCACCACCATCGACTCCAGATGAAACTTTATTTTGCAGATCACCGACGGCGGCCTTTTCTTTCTTAACTCCAGCTCGATCCGACGTCAATCAGATTCTGCACCAACAGGTATATACATTTAAGAGCCTTCAAGCTACATTAAGTTCATTCATTGTGAGAGCCATTTAGTGAAATGAAGGAAGAGTTTTTTAAAAAAAAATTTGCCCTTTCAATCATCCTCAAAATGAGAGAAGTCAATGCATAATCATTGAAGAGTTTCATCAACTTCTCTCAAGCATTCAGGAAGAAGAGCAAAGCAAACAAGCATTCCATTCACAATCTTTTCTTTTGGGCTTCATTGAGTTTCTTTTTCTAAACTTCTTTAATTATTGTATTTTATTTATTTACAAGTTTCTTAGAATGAGAAATATGGAGTTGGTCCAAGCTTAGAGTTGGACATTGCAAAGGTTTGATTGGTGAGCTTAGATCAAAATCAATCAAAATTGATTGGTAGTCCAAAAAAATAATTATTATAAAGATTGTAGTTGGTGAGCCTAAGTCAAAACAACCGGATTGGATTATGAGCCCAAGAAAAATAATCAAATTATAATTAATTAAGTGATTATAGTTGAATTCTTAAGTAGTTTACTTGAGAAGTGGATGTAGATGCTGAGTTTAGTGCTGAGCCACTATAAAAGCTTGATCTTTGTGTTTGTTATTGAATTACTTATATTATTATTATTTTACACTTGCATTTCACATTACTTCATCAAGAACATAACATTAAAATTCAGCATAATTAAAGTTTAAGATTTTTAAATTTTTAATTCATTCCTTCTCTTGGATAGCCATCTTTTGACAATAAGTGATATCAAAGCAAGTGCTCTAATATTAGTTGTTGACCTAACGGTCGTAGAGCCAAAGATTTAATGGCAAACCCAATTGAAACTTCATTGATTGAAAGGCAATCAACCAATAGACCACCGCTTTTCAATACAATCAATTATATCTTTTAAAAAGCTAGAATGAGAATATTTATTCAAGCATAAGACTATGACATATGAAATGTTATAATAAAAAGTTCTTACACACCCACAATCATAATTGATGGCATGTCCACTCCAAAGTTCAAAAAAGATTGGGATGAACATGATAAAAAAGAAGCACAACTTAATGCCAAAGCAATGAATATATTATACTATGCTTTGGATGTAAATGAGTTTAATAAGATATCAATATGTTCATCCACCAAAAAAATTTAGGATAGACTTGAAGTTACCCATGAGGATACTAATCCAGTTAAAAAATTTAAAATAAATATGTTGGTACACAAATATGAATTATTTAAAATAAAATCACATGAAATCATCATTGAAATATTCATAAGATTCATCGATATTTTAAATAATTTAAAGAGTTTTGGAAAAGATTATTCTAATAGTGATGTTGCACGTAAAATTCTTAGATCCTTATCCAAAAATTGGAAGCCAAAAATAACTTCCATTCAAGAAGCAAAAGACTTAAATAAGTTAGCATTGGAAGAGCTCTTTGGTTCTCTGATGACCCATAAGGTAAATATGAACCAAGAGAAGAAAAAAAGATAAAGAAAAAGAAAATCATAGCCCTCAAGACTGCTACCATCTATGAAGAAGAAAGTAATTCTGAAGAAGACTCGGAAGATGATGAGAAGATGGTCATGATAGCAAGAAAATTCAAAAAGTTAATAAAAAGAAGGAAGAAATTTGAGCCCAGAAGAAAATACAATAAAGAAAAAGGTAGCAAAGCAAAAGAGGAGGAAAAAAAAGGATCAACCACCTCTTTGCTATGAATGCAGAAAATTCGAATGCTTCCAGATAGACTGTCCTATGTTGAAGAAAAGCACCAAGAGAACAAAGAAGAAAGCATACAAAGCCACATAGAATAATGATGAGCATTCTTCTTCAAGTGAGGAAGAATATCAAAGAGAAGAAAAGACAAACCTTTGTCTTATGGCATATAATAATGATGAGATAAATGATAATACTTTAATTTTAGATTTTATATTTAAAAAAATATATGATGCTTTCAATGACTTAATTAGTGACTTCAAGAAGCTATCACGTAAAAATAAAGAACTAAAAAAAGATAATCAACTCTTAACCAAAGACAAAGCTAAAATAGAAGAAGATATGAAAAAACTATAAAATAAATTAAATAATTCAAATAAAAAGAATGTATATATCCTTGCAATATGAAATAGTAAGGCTAAGATCAATTATAGATAGATATATGATTAGTTCAAAAAATCTTCAAATATTGATTGATGATCAAAAGATGATCTTTGATAAGACCAGTTTAGGATATAATCCACTAAAAAAATATATTTGAAAGATCTCAGAGTCAAAGCAAGATCATAACTTATTTTAAATATAACAAAGTTAGACATCAAGTAATTGAATGCAAAATAATCAATGCAAATAAGAAATTTAACGCTAATCAATCTAAAATAAGAAAAATTTGGATTTTAAAAGAAACCATTTATACTAATCTCAAAGGATCCAAGTTATCTTGGGTACCTAAATCCACTTGATTTTGACATATAGATATGCTTGGAATCCATGAGAGCTAAATAAATATGGTACCTAGATAGAGAATGTTTGAGGTACATGATAGAAGATAGATCTTAATTTATCTCTCTTGAAGCAATGGATATGAAGGGGTGGTGATATTTGGAGATAATGATAAAAAAAATTATTGGTCTCGATAATATTTTGATTACACCTTCTACGTGTATAGAAAATAAATTATTAATTGATGGTTTAATGCACAACCTACTTAGTATTAGCCAATTATGTGATAGAAATTTTAATGTTTCATTTAAATCATCTCATTATACAGTAACTAATTTATTTGATAATAGCATTAAATTCATAAGATAAAGACATAGCAATGTATATGTTGTCAATCTTGATGAACTCAAAAATAAAAATGTTGAATATCTTGTTGGTATTAATGCTAAAATAAATGAATCTAGTTGAATATGGCATAATAACCTAGGTCATGTAAGCATGAATTTATTGTCTAGATTAATCAAGCTTGACTTACTAAATGGCTTATCCAAAATAAAATTTCAAGAGGATAAGTTTTGCAAAGTATGTCAACTTGGTAAATAAACAAAATCATCTTTTAAATCTAAGAATATTATCTTAACAACTAGACCTCTAGAATTACTTCATATGGATTTATTTGGATCAATTTCAACTATAAGTCTAGGAGGAAAACGATATAATTTTATTATAATAGATGATTTTTCAAGATATACTTAGATTTTATTTTTATCTCATAAAGATAATATCTTTGATATGTTTGTTGAGCTATTTAACAAAATAATAAAAAAATATAATATATTGTACATAAAAAATGATCATGGCATGAAATTTAAAAATTTAAAATTTAAAATTTTTTATTCTAAAAATAGAATAGATCATAATTTTTTGACTTCTAGGACATCCCAACAAACTGAGATAGTAGAAAGAAAGAATAGAACATTAATTAAAATAGCACGGACAATGATTTATGAAAGTAACCTTTCAAAATATTTTTGAATGGAAGCTATTAATACTGCATGTTATGTACTAAATAGAGCACTAATTAGATCTATTTTGAAGAAAACTTCATATAAGCTTTACAAAGAAAAAATCTAATATTTCATATTTTAAAGCATTTGAATGTAGATATTTTATTTTGATAAATGATAAAGATAAATTAGATAAATTTGATGCAAAATTAGATGAAGATATTTTTCTAAGATATTCAACAAATAGTAGAGCATATAGAGTATTTAATAAAAGAATATTAGTTGTAGAGAAATCCAAGCATGTCATTTTTGATAAATCTAACTCTCTCAAAGCAAGAGAAGAAGAATTTGATATGGATGCAGATAATTTAGAAATAAATAGAAAATATGATACTTGAAGATACTTCTTCATAAGAAAGAGAATGTGAAAAGTAAGATGTTGAAGAATGGGAGCTACAATCCTAAGAAGAGCAAGGTACATCTAATTTACCAAAGGAATGGAGATATGATCACGATCATCATAAAGAATAAATATAGGTGATCCATCTCATAGAGTTAAAACTATATCATCTCTTAAAAATGTCATGAATCATGTTGCATTTATATCTCACTTAGAATCTAAAAATATAATTGAAGCTAAAAAGGATTTAAATTGGATATTAGCAATGCAAGAAGAATTAAACTAATTTGAAAGAAATAAAATTTGAAAACTAGTTGAAAGACCTAAAAACTTTTTTATAATTGGTACTAAATGAATCTCTAGAAATAAACTTGATGAGAAAAATAATGTAATTAGAAACAATGCTAGATTGGTTGTACAAGGATGCAATCAAGAGGAAAGAATTGATTTTGATGAATTCTTTGCACTCGTAACTAGACTTGAAGCTATTAGATTATTCTTATCATTTATTTATTATATGAATTTTAAATTTTTTTTAAATAGAGATAAATAGTGTATTTTTTAATGGATTAATTAAGAAAAAAATTTATATAGAACAACCTTCAAATTTTGAAAATAAAAAATTATCTAATCATTTCTATAGACTTAAGAAAGCACTATATGGATTAAAACAAGCTCCTAGGGCTTGGTATGATAAGTTAAGCAATTTTTTATTAAATAATAATTTTTAAAAAAATATATAGCTAAAATATTATTTATTTAAAAAATTATATAATTTATTAATTATGTAATTATAGATTGATGATATTGTGTTTGGAGCTACTAATGAGGTCTTGTATAGAAAATTTGCTAGCCTTATGCAAGGAGAGTTCGAGATGAGTATGATGGGAGAGCTCAATTTTTTTTTGGACTCTAAATCAAGCAATCATATAGGAGGATCTTCATCAACCAAAGCAAATAAATAAAAAATATTAAAAAAATTTGGGATAGAGAATATTAGAGGAAGTGGGACCCCTATGAGCACAAGTTGCAAGCTTGACCAAGATGCAAAAAAAAAGTAGTAGATCCTAAGTTATATTGAGGTATGATTGGATCTTTATTATATTTAACTGTAAGTATGCTGGACATAATATTTAGTGTCTGCATGTGTGCACATTACCAATTAAATCCTAAAAAATTACATGTAGCTGTAGTTAAGAGAATTTTTAAGTACTTGATAAATACTCAAAATGTAGGCTTATGGTATTCAAAACAATCTTCACTAGATTTAATTAGATATAGTAATTCAGATTTTACTTATTATTGCTTAGATAGGAAGAGTACAAGTAGAACATATCAATTTCTAGGAGTAAATTTGATCTCATGGTTTAGTAAGAAACAAAACTCAGTAGCCTTGTCTATGGTAGAAGTAGAATACATTGCTGCTGGAAGTTGTTGTGCTCAACTATTGTGGATCAAATAACAACTAGAGAACTATGATATTACTTATAATAATATTTCTATTTGATATGACAATACTAATGTGAGCTCAGGTGTGGTGCTCTCAAGTCTTAAAAATATGAGAAGAAAGATCATGAAAAGATGGAAGCACGCCAGCAGAAAAATCAGCTTGGATAAGCAAGTTGTAGAAACTTAGTCAGCTCATCCTGAGACTGAGTTGGCTAAGTTGAAAGCTGGGTCGGCTCAGTTCAAAACTGGATTAACTATATCTTAGAGAAAATTTAGAAAGAAAATAGTATTTTTAGGACTGTTGGCACGGTTACAACTGGGTTGGCTCAGTCTCCGACTGAGCTGATCCAGTCGCAGGTTAGCCAACTCAATCTGAAACTATGCTGACTCAATGTTGCGAGATCAATTTTGTGTACGTAGATTGTTTGGATTTGGAAAGCTTTTCTATGAGCTTGGGGCTTGATCCTTTTATAAAATATTTATACTGAAAATAGGTCAAGGATTGAAATAATGCTGAATATAAGAAAATAAAAGCTTTTTTTCTTTCGAAAACTCACATGCTCTCTTTCTCTCTTTTCACTCTTGAATCTATTATTTTTGCTTCCGTATTAATTCTAGAAGTTTGTTCCTTGTTGCTTGGCTAATCACCAACGGCCATGCCAGTCCGAGTGAGGATCTTATTTTCTGACATCTGGTATCAGAGGGTATTGCATGAAAGAAAGACACCTAGGATTTCTACATCCAGGATATGCTGTACCAGATTTTATCCTAATTTTTTTTAGTTTTCTTCGTGGTTATCTCCAGATTGAGGTGGAGAGTTGTTGCACGAAGGAAAGGTGATATAAGAGGTTGGAAAGAGGATTTAGGATCCATAGATCTTCATTGAAGGATAGTTTTGCTTGTGTATGATCGAAGAAGGGTGTTAAGGTTTTACTCTTGACTTGATTGTAATCATGGGATCAAGTGGATTCGGGGTGGATTTCGAGAAGTTCGATAATAAGAAAAACTTTACCTTATGGCAACAAAGAATAAAGGACTTGTTAGTTTAGCAGAAAATCTACAACATCTTGGTAAGAGAAAGACCAAAAAAGATTAGTATTGAGGACTGAAAAGAACTAGAGAAAATTACTTTTAGTACAACTAGAATTGCTTGGCCGATCAAGTGTTGCCCGAGGTTTGCACAGAGACCACGACAAAGGGGCTTTGGATGAGACTGAAGAACACATACATGGGGAAGAACATGACCAACAAGCTATGATTGAATAAATAGCTATATAGTCTGAGGATATCCGAAGATGGAGATCTTGTTACACATCCAAAAGTTCAATCAAGTGTGTTCTGAGGTGATGAGTTTGAATGTGAAGATCGACAAGGAAGATCGGGCATTATTGCTACTTTGTTCTCTTCCAGGTTCTTATGATGGTCTCATAACAATTTTAGTTTATAGGAAGGAGATCCTAAACTATGAAGAAGTTATTGGTATGCTCATGCCAAATGAGCAGAGAGGAAAGATCTGCAAGGAAGATCCTAAGTTTGAGATTTTGGCTGTAAATGAAAGATAGAAAAGATCAATGAAGAAGACAAGAAAGAAATCCAAGGATAGATCAAAGTCTCGAAATCAGAAGAAGTCATTAAAATGCTACAGATGTCATCAACCTGAACACTTGAGGAGAAATTGTCCCCTTTTGAAGTTAGAAAAAGAGAAGGCCAACAAGAATAATTATACAACTTCTTTGAGTAGTGAAGAAAACCTGCTAGTTGTATTAGATAGATCCATAGAGTGCGATACTATGTGGACATTAGATTCAGCATACTCACATCACTATACTTTTCTTCAAAAGTGGTTTGCTACCTCCCAGAAGATCGATAGTGGAAGTGTCGGCCTTAAAGATGATCATCCATACAGAGTAGCTGGAGTTGGCTCAATCAAGATAAGGATGTATGATGGAATTATTCGTACATTATCGAATGTCAGGCATGTATCGGAGCTAAAAAAGTATCTAATTTTTTGGGCTACTTGGAGGAGTAGAGTTATGCTTTTAGTAACCAGGCTGGTAGTGGATGTCTGAAAATTTTTAAGAAAGCTTTAGTGATGACGAGAGGTAGAAGACTGAATAATAATCTTTATAAAATGAAAGGCTCAGTTGTAAATGATGGTGCGGAGGTGCTAGCAATGGCACATGAGGAGCAGCTCTTGTATCGGCTGTAATACTATCGGATGGATCATATGACTGATAGAGGGCTCACAAAACTCAGCAGAAGAGAGATGATCCGAGCCCTAAAAATGAAGGACATAGATTTATGTGAGCCATGTATCTTTGGCAAATGGCATAGGATGAAGTTTGCCAATAATACCAAGCACAACGAAGGAATGCTGGACTTAGTGTACTCAGATGTATGGGGACTGGCTTCTATATCAGCTAGAGATGGGACAAGATATTTTGTCACTTTCTTTAATGATTATTTAAGGAGGGTATGGATTTATCTGATTAAAGAAAAATCAAAAATATTTGCCCAATTCAGAGCTTGGAAAGCTGAAGTTGAGGAGTCAGAAAGATAGGTGAAGTATCTGAGGTCGGATAATGGAGAAAAGTATACAAGCCTGGAGTTTAGAAGATACTGCGAGGAAAATGGCATCAAATGCCATTACACAGTGAAGATGACTCCCCAGCAAAATGATGTTGCAGAGAGGATCAAGCAACAACTCAAAGATTTTGAAATTAAACAAAATAATAAACCCATTAGGTGTGATAACACTAGTGCAATAAACTTAACTAAAAATCCTATTCAACATTCAAGAACCAAGCATATTAAAATTAGACGGTACTTCATAAGAGATCATGTTCAAAATAATAACATCATACTTGAATTTATCTCAACTGAAAATCAACTTGCTGATATTTTTACTAAACCCCTAAATAAAGATAGATTTTCTAAAATTAGAGATGAACTTGAAATTTATGATCCACTCTAAATTTATTTTATCCTATTTTTATTGAATAAGAATTGTGTCTCTTTTTGACATCCTTAGCATCCTTATTTCTATCTATAATTATTAAGAAAATTCTGTTAAAAACTCAAAATATTCTGTCCCTGCCATGAGACATCTCGATTTATGATCGAGACATCTTGGTTGCAATCCGAGACATCTCGTCCTGAACTCGAGGCCTTCCGATTTTTTCGACACCTCATCTTTATGTCAAGACATCTCGAGTTTTACAGGTCCCTCCTTTAAGCAGAAATCTATCAAACCATTCTCTTCATTTTTTTTTCTTTCGTCGAGAGCTCTCGTTCGAAGCTCTCAGGAAGTCCCTCCAACCCACTCCAAAACCCCAAACCACTATTCTATTGACTTTCTAGCTAGATTCTGAGATCTTAATGGCTCCAAAAAGAAAAACCACCATCGCTCAGAGATCGTCCACCACTCAATCGGATGAAAATAGGGCAAAACGATGGTGTAATAACTCTCAGGCATCTCCAGCAGCCCCTTCTTCTCGATCTCGTCTATTTGTTGCAACTAGAACTGTTCCTACGAGATGGAAGGTCGATTTTGGGTTTCTTAATAAAGAAAACTTCTGCATAGGATATGGCTTCAACAGCAAGGATGGGAGAAGCTTTGCTCACTTAAGGTAAAGGTTTATCCAGATCTTGTCAGGAAATTTTTTGATAACCTTAAGTTTGAGGGAGAGTCATGGATTGAATCTATGGGGAAAGGGGTTCATATTATCTTAGATGAATGGAGACTAGGTCATCTTCTGGAAGTCCCAAGGTCAGGAATTTGTTATTTAAATTTGACTGAGAAAATTAAAGCTTTGAGGTGTGTCTTAGAATAGGAAAATGTGAATGACAACGAGCAACTAATATCGAACCATCTTTTTGTAGAAATGAAACTGCTTCATAGTATTATAAGTCATATAATTTTTTCTAAGATTGGAAGACATGATTGGATTGGAAAGAAAGAACTAGCAGTCATGTACTATTTAGTGACAGGAACTTCCATGAACTTTTCATTCTTAATGCTTCAGTAAATTAAGGATACTGAAAACAAGAGCAAAGCGTGTCTTCTATATGCAATGATCTTTACACTAATTTTTAAGGACTGTCATATAGACTTAGAAGGTGAAAATTTCAAAGGACTGGCTCACACAAACTATCTGAATGAGGGTACTCTGCATAGAATAAAATTTATTAAAAAAGAGGATAGATAGGTGAGATCAGATGAAGATGCAGCTATTAGAAATGAGCCCGAGGAATATAGACCCCCACCTCCTCCATCTACTCCCTCTGCTGCTGGACCGTCTTTCATGGCACCTGAATCACCACACACACCACAAGCTCATCCAAGCAAAATTCCTGCCCTACCTTCTGATTTTGATCCAGATAGACTAGTAGAAAGGGTTGTAGAGTAGGTTATGGAGAAAATGTCTGAAAGAATGACTGAACTGCTCTCTAGACTGAAGCATCAACTTCTAGTTAGCATTGAAGAACAAAGAATCTCTATTGAGGGATAGACCGAGATGCTTAGCCAACAAATCAGTTGCTTATCTCAGAGTCTTGAAATTCTAAAAAAAAGAGCAACATGGGTCATTAGCACAAATGAAACTTTTGATTTCTGAGATAGCTAAAGTAGTCTGGAGAGTGAAAGAAAGCATTGTCGCTCAGTGTACAAGTATAGAAGTAATCATCGCCTCTCTTCGATAGATTGTGGATAGTTTTGGAAACATTTAGTCTTGGACTTCTACTTCTTCTCGAACCACCCCCTCTCCTAGCCCGGCCCCTCATCTTTCTTCCACTACACCTCACTCAACCTCCAAACCTATCATAGAATTCTTCTCTGATGAGGACTAGATCTAGCCCTTTTTTTTATTTATCTATGTATTGTTGTTTGGTTTGCCTTTGAGTATGTTGGTGAAAATCTCTTTTTGTAAACTAATATACATCTCTGTTGATGTAATCTCTCCTTTCTATAATAAAATTAATATTTCTTAGCAATGTACTTCTCTTTTTGTAATTAATATTTCATTATCTTTTGCCATAAATTTAATATGATTTTGATGCTGATAAAAAAAGAGAGAAAATGTTTATGTCAATCTTAATTAAAATTATATATAGGCAAAATGTAACAAAAAAGGATTACTCAACTCTTATATAAATCAAAAAAGTACACATTAAGGAAGAGCATTGATAAAATATTGCAAACTTGAGCAGTTTAGAATTTGAACATTTTATATTAAAAAATTATCTCTTACATTAAATATATATGCTATATATATTGCTTATTTTTCATAGAATGCTTAATATTTTATCATCATAAAAAAGGGAGAGATTATTGACCCTTTAAGTGATTTTGATGATGACCAAATATTAAAGCACAACATTACTGATAATTTTTTTTAAGTATTTTAAAGATCAGAAGAAAGAGAATTCTTTGACCAAAATAAAAAAGATATAAAGTGTAATTTAAGTCAAGATCAAAAAAAAAAATTTTGAAGCAAGTTTTTCCACGAAAATAGCCTCGGAGCATTTTCGAGACGTCTTCAAAAATTTTCGAGACGTCTCGTGGTGTTTGGCACGATGAAACAGAGTTCTGGTACAGTTTCGAAAAGTTTTGAGTTGAATTCGACACATCTCCATCTCAAAAAATAGAAACATCATTTCTGCGCTCTGAGGCTGAGATATCTCAAAGAATTTTTGAGAGGTCTCGAAATCGGGTGAGACGTCTCCATCGAAAGCAAGAGGACTTGATCTCAAGGGGCAGATTTTTTTCAGAAAGCTAATTTTTGGGCACCTGAGAACGAGACATCTCCTGATCAAACCAAAAGGTCTCGAAGTCGGACAAAACATCTCGAGATAATACGAGAGGTCTCGAAACACGGCGATAGCTTTTCAATGGATAGTTCTAAACTTTTTTTTTCCATCTCGAACGGCTAGTTCTCGCCTCCAATAGTTAGATTCAAGCTTTTTATAGACTCTGATCATTTCAAGCATGGTGGAAATGGTCCAGATATAAAAAAGAAGAAGCAATACCCTTTCAACAAGAAGAAAATGAGAGAAAAGTAAGAACGCCCAATTTTTTCAATGAGCAAATCTTCTCAATTAAAGCTTTCTCGAGCATTAAAGAGTCCTCAAGTACAATCACTCCCTGCAATTAAGGAGGCAACTAATGAACTGCATAGACAATATTTTAGCCCAATTTAAGGAGCATTTCATGTTGTAAAAAGTTCTTTTTCCTCTTCGTGTACTAGGTTTCAGTAAGGACTGAAACTAGGGGTTTGGACTTTTACTTTCCATTTATTGGTTTGTATTATCCTAACTGAGGATTGTAAAGTTTGTGGTTGGTGAATCTAAGAAAAAACCAACTAAATTTTAGGATAGTGAACCCAGAAAAACCATCCGACTATAATCTTGAAGGATTATAGTAAAATTTTCAAGGATTTTACTTGGAGAGTGGACGTAGGTGTTGGAGTGCACTGAACCACTATAAAAATTTCTAATTTGTGTGTGTGCTTTTCTCTTGCTTCTTATTGCTCTCATAACTTACGCAGCTAGCATTCAAATAGTTTATTTCTATACATACTTGCTTTAAAATTTTAAAAATCTAATTCATCCTTCCTCTTGGATTGTCTAGTTGGACAACAGGTAAGGATCTTCCGATGCTCAAGTTAAGAGATAGAGAATAATGAAAGAAGAAAGCATGAAGTTGAATTGAATACATACCTGAAGGGTTCGAGAGCTCCTTTATTTATAGAAAAAGTAGAGTCGTATCCGTCTTGGAGTCCCAATGACCTTCCAGATTTGTTGCATAGAGTGATTCGGATAAGATATTTTTCTTTTGTGGAAGACTCAATCATAGAGGACTCCTTCCTTATTTAGACTTTTCCAATTTGAAAAAGAACCGAATCTGGCAGAAGTGAAGATAGCTCGTCCAAGAACGAACTATAATAAATCATCAGAGCGAGAATAGCTCGTCATAGGATGAGCTATAATACATCACCCATAATTAGGATTAATCAAAGATAACGTTCGATTTTGGGTTCTCAGGAATTGGTCGACCGTAGCTAAAACAGATCATCTAGAGACAAGGTTAACCAAGAGCGATCTATGGAATCATCGGTCTTCATAGCTCATACCAAACGATCTTCGTGTCTCTAATAGATCGGTTCGATACGACAATATGATAGCTGAGGGCAAGGAATAGGCAATCCAGAATAAATCATATAGTCCTTTTTCCTTCATGATGGATTTGCTCAACTTCCTCGTCCACCACATAAGAACAAAGATCTTCAACATGTACAATCCTTCTACGTAAAGAGTATGACAAAAAAGGTTTTTCATATTGAAACCACTGCCAGGTCCTATTTTTCTCTTTTGCGACAATATCAACCCTTGGCCGCAATGGCTTTGAAAGGCCAATTTGGATACAAGCTTTGGAATAAACTCCTACGATGAGCTCTAATGTACAATTTTCAATGAGAAATGAAGTATATATGCCTTATGAAATCCATTTTCCAGAAAGGGTAGGTCTAGAAGCTGCAACCAAACAAAAGCATGTCTTATGAAATTGGTAGCTAATCGGAAGTTTGGATGCCATCGTTCGAGAGCCAGCAACAATCACGCAAGAGGATATTAATCCTGAATTCATTTAATGCCTTCACCTCACCTTTAATTCCTTCAGCGTGAACTCGAGCAACAACGTAATACCAAGAAATTTCCCGATCGAGGATAACGACCACCGTTTGCATGCGCCCTCATATTCCTCATTATAGAAGATCACCGCCTTTGAAAACTTTGCCCTGGTGACGAGCAATAGAAACTTCCTGGTTGTTCTTATCGATACTGTTTCCTTTCTCGAGTCTCCTGAGCCCAAGACCTAGGTTGGTTCATGGGCGATCTCCTCCGTTCCTTCGACCTCCTTCACACCGTCCATAAACTCACCATTGCGGATCATTGTTGACCTCCTCCGTGTCCGCGGTCGATCGCAGGGTCTTTTCCACGTAAGCCACCAGGATCCCCCATTGGCCACCAGGTCCCCCGGTCTCCGCTTTCTGCCTCTTTTTCCCTCCCTTGATGTCAGAAAATTTTCGTCCTTGACTGCTTCGCCAGTTTACCAAGTCGAGTTGGTCCGCGTTGAACTTTCTCCTCCGGCCCTGCCAACATCTGAACAACTTACCCCAGGGAGTACGCAAAAATCGAACTCAGGAAAATGATAGCCTTGTCTTTTTCTGGGGGAACCAGTTAAGTTATTTAACCAGGAAGAAATATCTGACCCAAATTTTCCTTTATATATTTAAGGCCCAAGTGGCCTCCTCACCTTCGCCCTGTGGAGTTTTAAATTAAAAAAAAGAAGAAGAAGAAAAATTAGGGCGAAAAATAGTAAGCAAGCAAAGGGAGAGCAGGCGAATGGCATCGATGGAGCGGCGTTCCATAGATCTGAAGGCGATCTCCGGCAAAGGCATCAAATCTTTCAACCTCCTCAAGTCCTCCCTCTACGCCACCGTCTTCCTTGCTGGCGGCAGCGACAGCCACCGACCGGACTTGAAGCAGAAGAAGCAGCGCACGCCGGCCGACCGGACCGGCGGCCAGAACCCGGAGTGGGACCACCCGATCCGGATCGTTCTCGACTCCCAGGACAAGGGCCTCGTTCTCCAATTCGATATCATGGCTCACGGTTTCCTTGGAGACCGGCTGGTCGGCCGCGTCCGCGTTCCCGTCGCCGATCTCTCGCCGGAGGACCCCGCCGGAGCCTTCTGCGCCGCCAGCTACCTCGTTCAGACCTCCGACGGGAAGCCCAACGGCGTCCTTAGCTTCTTATACAAGATGAACGGCGGCGAAGGGAGAATTCTACCGCCGGATCCGGCTGTCTATTACCCGCCGCCCGCGTCTGCTACCGGCTATACTCCTCCTAAGATGGAGCATCACCCACCGTCGACGTCGGCCAGCGGCTACCACCCCCCGCCGCCGCCGCTCGTTGGATACCCCCCGGCGCCGGATTCCGCGATCTATTACCCGCCGCCGGATCCAGCGATCTATTACCCGCCTCCGCCGGCGGATTCGGGGTACTTTCCGAGGCCGTATCCGGCGATCGGATACCCAGCGGCCCCAGTCGGCGGGTATTATCCTCCAGCATCTCCGGTACACGTGGCATGTTATCCACCGCAGGAACCGCATCGTTATCTGATGGAAGATCACCACCGAGGGATGTACCGATGCTACTGATTATTGCCCACGGTGTGTGCCGGTCGTGCACGCAGCCAATCACGATGCCTGCAGACGTCAATGTATCTCGAATCTTGATACACACATTAATTTCGCGATTGACGGGTGGGAGAAACTTCGCCTCGAAGGAAGGTGTCGCGGAGAGACGTGGACAACGTGGTTCGTCTGGATGGTTGGTGATTGATCATGACCGTCGAAGAATGGGCTTCCGTTGGTGTATTATAATTGTGTATGTTTTTGTGAATGCTTTACTTTACCAACCTTGTAATCATTGGAAGAAGAAAAAAAAAAAAAAAAAAACGACGATTATAACGATGGCATGTCTCATCTCTTTTTGATCACTGTCGTCCGCATTGTTCTTACATGGTTTCTCCCCCGCTGACACTACCCTTGGTAACCCTATGGTAGTTCAAGAAGTTGCATGTTCCCCCAAGTATTTGACAGGGATAACTAGCGTGAGCGATTCATCTTTTCTTCCATGAAAAAGAGTAATTCAGCATTTCTCACGCCCTTTTAGACCCTATTCTTGTGCGTCCAACGTACGAAAGTTTTTCATAGTTTATGAATGCTAATGTGTTTTTATAAAATAAAATATAACTCAACCATTAGGGCTTCGTTCTCTCATCGATCCTTAAAATAAGGATTGAACTTAATTGAGATGCAATTCTATTCAAATGGTCACGGTAGTTTAGTGGAGCTTTGCTTGAATTTGGTTAGCTTAAGGTCGGACTATTATTAAAACATTTTGGGCTTCGATATGCTACAAATTTAAGCTTAGGTTCTACCAAAAAAAGCTAAGCCTAGCTGTTTTTGATTTATGCCTGGACAACAAATGTAAGAAATTAAATTCGAAAGCAGGACTTACTGGTTTCTACCAATGCGTTTGCAAATCTCTAGATCAAATTTGTCGATTGGAAACAAGTTCACTTCTCACCGTTTAAATGCCACACGAGAGAGAAACAAAAATTGTGCTGGACTAAATTGCGCAAATTAAGGAGGAAACGGGCCTTCTCTATTTTCTATCCATCATAAAAGGATGAAGAACTTCTGCCCTGTTGTGAGTCGAGTTTACCTTCATATGCTCCCACGATTTTGGTGAGGAATGGATCACAACTTGCACTTGCTGTTCATCAGTGAGGATGTGACCAGCTGACTTCAGCTTTCTAATCATATTTGACATCTCTTTCAGATGTTGCTTCACTGTATGATTAGAGTGCATCTTATAAATATCAAACTTAATGGTTAACTATCTCAGCATTGTCATGGTAGTGCCCCCATATTTCTCTTTTAAGGCTACCCACAGCTCATGAGCCGTGCTATAATCCTTGTATTCAAAAGCAAGATCATCGGTCATTAAGCTTACCAAGATGTCTCAAGCAGTAGCATCGGCCTTCTTCCATACCTGATAGGCTTTTATAGCATGTCTATGCTAAGTCGAAGTACCCTTACAGGATCAGCCAATACATGATTAACGGCCTCAAGAATCTCTTGCTCTTCAAGAATATATCTGATCTTGAAGCTCCATATATTGTAGTGCCTGTTGTTTAGTTTCTCACCCTTGTTAAGGGCAACGATAATATTTATTAATGTCATCTGTAAGTCCAAATTATACAAAAAGACAATGTACTAATTAGTACCAGCATAACACATATTTATTTTGCTAAAATGCAAACAAAATTAATAATAATCTAACATAAGACACGAAATCAAAAGTTCATTAAGTTTTCAATCATCATCCATGATCCAAACATCCAATCATCATTAATTTGATTTCATGATACAAAATTTTCAGTTCTTATGCATTTAGTATTTTAAATATCCATGAGAACTTCCACTCATTGTAACGTCTCAAACAATCAATACATATGCAATAAAAAGCATTTCAATAAACATTACATTCCTAGAAAAATTAAATGTGCATACATAATAACATATAATAATTAGAATGAATTCAAACCAGAAACAAAGCATCTTACATGGCTACATAAGCTATTTAACATATGATTTCAAAGAATTATTCTCTAAAAAAAATATCATTGTTGCCACTTAAGAACTCTAAGCCTTCTCGAGATCATCTCCTCCATATCATTGGACACTCTTGTGATTGCTACTTGAACCCACGGCATTCCTAAGCTTATGCCTTGATGGATTCGAAAACTAGAGCTCATCGAGTATAAAATAGTCCTTGTAGCCCTCGAAGTCACGAACTCTAACAAACCCTCGTATGTAGTTGTATCTTTCTAAGATAGATATCTATGAGGAGAGAGGACCAAGGCTCACTCTATCATGGTACCTAAAATGATGGTCCTTAATAATTCAGTCATGAAATAGCCAGCATGGATGAGCTCCTCGATCATCTTGTTTGCGATCTTGATGTGAGTGATCACATCATGCCCAAATCTCATATGCTAACACTGCAGTTCAAATACCATCTCCTTAACCCCATCTCTTTGAGCCATAGTTCTAATGACTCTCGGTGTCTTAATCAGAAGCGGTCACCTTGCCATTTTTCCTGCAACATATGAAGGAAAAAATGTTCCAGCTAGGGATGACCGTGCATCTTATGAACAAGAATACACAAGAATAACATAAAGTCGCTTCTATAGCCATCAATGCATAGTTCTCGAGAGTTTTTAGACTTATGTTTAAAATTCAAACTCTTTGGACTCATTTGGTTCACGGGAAGTAGAGAAGGGTGGAGGTGGTTCGTAGGAAGTAGAGAGGGAGCCTCTTGTTTGGTTGGAATTTTAAAAAAAGAGAAAATAAAAAAGCTCTTCTTATGAAAAGTTATTTTTCATATTTTATTAAAAATAAAAATTCATTTTGAAGATGGATTTTATTACTTCTCATGGATGTAAAGTGATGATACTTTTTCTTTTCCAAAATATTTTTTTAAGATCTATGGCTAAAATTTTATAAAATATGATGGATGATTAGAATGAAATACTAAATGATGATAATATAATATTATATTAATATTATCATAATATTTATATAAATATAATATTATAATATTAATTATATTTTAATATTTATATTAACATAATATTATATTTATTAAGATATTAATAAATTTATTATATTAAAATATTAATATTGTATTCACATAATATAATATATATTAGTATTACATTAATATAATAAATTACTATGATCTAAAATTATATTATAATATATTAATATTATTTTTATATTAATATAAATATAATAATATTATATATATAAAGTTTATGCACAAAATATATGGTCTTATATTTATTAAGGATATAATAAAAAAAATTTATATTTTTTTAAAAAAATAAATATTCAATCAAAAATAAATTACTTGATCAATTCAACATATTAAAATTTTATTTTTAAAGAATAAACTTTCCGGGAAGCATCCTGCGAAACAAACGAGTCTTTTAAACGAGGTGAGGATCCGTTTTCAAAATCTGAAGTTTTAAATACCGAACCGTACTAAAAAATTGGAGCACCCCATGCTAACCCAGAAGGGGACCAAAACGGAGCCCCTATCTTGAAACATGCTGACTCCAACGGTGTGCCACGTGTGGGTACCAGGGCACGTACCATTGCATTCATTCACGGTAAGATATTGGGTATGGGACGTGGTCCAAATTACGGTGTTGGATTGTTTTGATACTATATGTATTCCCTTGGTTTTAACCGTAAAATGTAAAATGCATTGAAAGAGTGGGATATTCAAATATCACGTTAGATGAACAAAATGATACATCAAAATAAATCTGGTAACATGAATCGTACCAGATTTACTTATAAAAATGTAATATCCACAAATAAATTGCACGAAGAAATTTCTGGTTTAAAATGTTAATCTGCTTAACTCCATTTCATACCAAATTAAATCAACAGCTTCTTGCACGTAAAATTTCATAGCCTAATTCAATATATACAGTGACATGACAATTCAAGGTAAATTTAATCATACGCACCGTATTCCCAAGAAATAATAATTGAACCATGCTCTCTCTGATGTCAATGTAAGAAATTAAATTTGGAAGCGCAACTTATAGATTTCTATCAATGCGTTTGCAGATCCGATCCTCGGATTAAATTTGTCGATCGAATCATGGATGGAATGGATTCACTTTTCATCGTCTAAATACCATAAGAGAGAGAAATGCACGGACGAAATAATTGAGCACAAACCGTAATCTTCCCACCGGAAAATTGAGGCAACGGGTCTTCTCTGTTTTCTACCCCTCACAAAAAGGATGAAGGACTTTTGCCCGGTTGTTTTGCTGTTTCATGCACGCATACCCTTTTTTTTTTTTCGGTCTTCTGTGCAAAATCTTTTTTATATTTATTCACCAGCACAAAACCACCAAAAATAAATTGCCACTAACCGTTCGGCAGTTTACACGGTACTACCTTTTGAATCAAGTCGGGTCGACCCATCATGGGCGCCCACCCGGTTTTCCATCGACAGGGGTTCGGACTTTGGCCTGTTGTGTGTTGATTGGCTCGCATCGTCGCTAGCGTGAGACCCGTGGAACCCTTCGCCAACCGGCATGGGAAGCCACTCGAAGATATTTGCAGAAGCGACTTACCGGAGGTGTTGCCCAATCCAACCAAGACATCGATCTAAAATGGCGCAAAGGCGAATAGGTCATTCAGAAAATAATAAAGATGTTACGAGAGTGGCAGAGCAGTGACACCCGTAGTTATAGAAATTATTCGCAATCGTGTAGCCAAACTATCGCGTGATGGGAGAGACTTTGGCGTCTCGCGCGCCATATGACATCAGACAAGACCTTTAATTACTGGGTCTGGGTGCGGGTCTAGAGGATATTGGAAAAATTGAAAAACCTGATGGAATCTAGGAATGGTGAGTGATCTAACGTGTTATGCTCGTGGAATATATTACGGGCAGGTATGACTTCTAGTTTCCCGACCGACCATTCAAATGACCCCGCGGTGGCATCCGGCGTGCTGGTACAGCAATGGCTTGTAGGCTTCCATACCACGCTTAGCCATAGCGCTAATACACAAGTCTTTGGTTACATTTAAAGCTGTGGCATTGGCGATTTCCATGTATATTTTTAAACAGTTTAAGATTTATACTAAGAAAAGATAATGAAGAATGTTATTTAACGGTAAGAAAAAGATATATGTTCTTTAATGATGTCATTGGATCCTTATGAGACAAATTACCGTTTAGCATCTAGCATCAAACAAGTTGAAAGACATGATACCAAAAGAGGGGGGAAAATTAGACACATAGCCTCTTGTTACATTTATATTAGTGAATTCCATACATTTTTTAGCAGACTAAGATCTATATTAAGAACTGTTGCTCCTGGATCTCCCGACTTGAGGTCGGCTGACTAGGATGGAGGAGCTCAACCGCCGAGGATTATGAGGTTGAGGACGAACTTCGCTAGAGCTTCATCCGTTCATCTGCAATAAAGTCTCCACCAGAGTGTTCTCCGATGAAGACCCTCCAATGCTTAAGTTAGAAGATTGGAGAATAAAGAGGAAAGAAAGCGTCGAATTGAATAGCATACCTAGAAGGTCCCGGAGCCCCTTTATTTATAGGAGAGGAGTTAGAATCGTATCCGTTTCGGACTCTAACGGCTTTCCGAGTTAGTCGTCCTGAATTCATTCGGAAGATTTCTTTCCTTCTTAGGAGATGGGATTGTGAAAAATTTTTCTTTATCCGAGTTTTTTTATTCGAAGGGGATGCAGTTTCTGTAGGGATGGTTGTAGGTCTGTCGTTGACGAGCTATGAGCCTCTTCACGTAGCTCGACGGTCGACCTGAGTCCGACGAGGATGAGGTATGAAGGCCTACCTTATTTTGTCAGGAGGCGATCTTCAGTAGGTCGGCTGAAATTGTAGATTGGCTTAAGCCGACCTACAGCTAACCGTGGGTAAAGTGTCGCATTGTTTTGCTCAGACGATCCATCGGGTAGGTTGGCGGTCGATCCAAAATAGGTCGAGGCCATACCAGCCCCATTCCACAATAGTTTGCCCTCCACTTATAAGGTCAATTTATCTCTGAGCGACCGATGTAAGTACCCTATCGAAGCCGAGGTCGATCTTCAAATCGTGCCCGCATTGCAGTGTTGGAGATCGATAGTATGACAAGATTGGGAGAAGCCCATCAGCCATGAAATCTAACTATCCATTGCTTTGCTCCAGGTTTACCCGTTCCGACCAATGGATATCTGACACCTGACGAAGATCTAAAAGGATAGATGAAATGGGAGTAGATCGGAGCTGTTCATACCTCTTATAAATAGGATCTGTATTACTCTTTTGACTGCTACTGTTGCTTAAAGGGTGAACTCCGGTACTTTATGCGAGAAATAGCTCAGACTCAATCGAGCTACTATCGATCATGCCCTAACTCCCCTTGTTGTCCGGCCTCCTCGTCCTTTAAGTCAATCTCCTTCGTACTCATGAGTCAATCTAGTTTGTCCCGATCTTCTTGGAGCTCAGATAATCCTTCTGACGAGGACCACGATTTTGGGGTAGTTGGTTCTCTGGGCCAATCTGAGGAACATGAAGTTCCAGACTATGGTCCTTTCAGAATAGATTTCGTCCTCACTTTGAAGGACCTGAAAGTCATTAGAACGAGGAATCATGTCTCTGGTGATTTCAAGTTAGAGGTCGCCAGTCCTAGGGAGCGTATAGCTCTTCCTCGGGCTGGACGGGTCGATATTTATGAGGAATCGCTAAAGACCGGCCTTAGATTGCCGTTTCATTTTTTAGTTGTTGAGCTTCTGAATCTGTATAGAATTAGCTTTTGTTGTTTGGCGCCGAACTCCTGACGATCAATTTTAGGCTTTTTTACCCACTGCCTCTTCCTCGAGATCAAGCCTACCTTCCGTCTTCTCCAAGCCTGCTTCACTTTAAAGAAGCATCCGACGGAGGTTGGATGGTGGTACGCTTCTCCTCAGAGAGGATACCATCTTTTTCGAGGTGCTCCTTCCTTAGTGCATAACTAGAAGGAGCACTTCTTTTTTGTGTCGGTCGAGCAACCATGGGATTTTAGCACATCATGGGAGCAACCTCATAGGTCGGCTATTAGACCTCCAACACTATCCAAAGTCGAGGAGGAGGTTTTGAGTCAAATCTTTAGTCTTGCTCCTCTTTCACTGTCCAGATTCCTTACCGAGGAAAACTTATTTAAGGTCGGACTGATTCCAACTAACCTGAGGAGTAAGTGTTCTCATGCGATTTTGTTTGGGTCATCTTTTCTTTCCTTGTCATTACCATTGATCGAATCTTGTGTTTTTCTGTTCAATGATGAACCCATCCAACCTTGAAGCTCTTCATCGGATAGCAAAGAAGAGAAAGACCAGCACGGCCGTAGCTCCCAAACGCACTTGGATCGAGGCTATCCTGGTGCAATCCATGATAGGAGGTTCCTCGAGAGCGGCCAATGCCTCGAGGAAGGAGAAGGCATCGGTGAAGAATGTGACGCCGCTTCGGTCCACAGCTCCAGGAGAGTTCGTCCCCCGACCTTCCACATCCTCTTCCAAAAGAAGCTCGGGTGGACTGAAGATCTTCATCCGGATGTCCAACCATGGATCCGATGTTCCGAAGAGTATCTCTCCGATGGAAGTTTCCTCGGATACCGAGGACAAGAGGAAAGGCCTCGGGGACCACCGAGTCGCCCGTTTATTGTTGAAGTCGGTTCTTTTACCAACCGACGTCCAAACCTTCGAGTGGGTCGGGGTGCCTTTCGCATCTAGGACTCCTACGATTCTCTCTTTCGGATACGTGTCCATTTTTTTACCGATCTTTATTTTAGATCTTCCATTCACTCCTCGGCTTAGCTATCTTTTCTTTTGTTTTTTTTTTTTTAGATCATCCATCACATGGACCATTTTACCGAGGTAATTAGACAGGTTCGGCGTCTCTCTAAGGAAGCTGAGGAGAAAGCCGCCCATGCCAATGGATGGATGATGCTCATTTATCTCGGTTGAAGGCCGAGGATGAGACCAAGTCCCTTAGAAAGAGGGTGAAGCTGCTGGAGTCTGAGCTGACCAAGGCTGTGTTAGATATATGTGCCCTAGAAGTTAGAATTGGTCGACACTTGTAATACACTTTTAGGAGCAAAATTATAATTTTAACTATAAATAATAAAATAAGTTATTTTCTATCATAAATATGTATTTAGTGTCTGTGATACATTCCTTGAATTAATATTAATGATAAATCATATTTTCAAGAGTTGAAAATTTAAGATATGAATTTTTATTTATTAACTCATATAATGCTCCTGACCGTAGGATCATCATGAGGATGGTGATTGATCTGGAAGGTTGGTGTACAATTACTTCTTCATAGTAGATGAGTCTTGAGTCTATGGTGTAGAGACATCGGAGCGAGAGTATAGATACTCGTTAGAGAATGAAGGCACTGAGCGTGACCACCTCGAGCAGTCATAAGAAAGTCTACCTTCTCATCGATGACTGACTCGAAGCTATAGTGGTGTATCTAATTCTTTGACTTAAGGTACATCGATAGTTTACCTTGAGGATGTTATACTTTGACTACACCATGACTCGATCTCCTAGCCATTCGTGAAGGAAAATCCTGATTTTTCGATCCAGATTCATTTAGATCTGATCAGATCAAGAGATATATTTCAAAAATTTTTCTCTTGATCCCAATCAGATCTTGATATATTTCAGATCTGATTCTTATTATTTTAATAAAATAAAATTAAAAGATAAATTAAATTAAATTTAATTTACCTGATCTGGGTAATCCTATTACCCTGTTGATGATCCTATTTGCAGCGGAAGGTTCTGGATCTTAGCCACGCAAGCGCCTGGCCTCTACCGGTATCCACTCGGGTTGGATCTGGAGATCCTCTTCTTCTCTATCACACCTCCAAAAATCAGATCTGGATCTGATCTGGAGGATCTTCAAAACTCTTTTGAAGATGAGCAGTCGTCCTTTGCAGCAGCGCAGCCTTCTTACTTTTGATCGCCTTTCTTTGATCTGAATCGCACCAACCAAGGTCCAAAACTCCTTTTGGACGTGGAGAGCAAGGGGAGAAGAGACTATGGCATGGAGAAGGAGGGGAGAGGCAGCCTTGGGGCATGGGGAAACTATGATCTCATCATATCTCTTATTAATCTGAGTTGGGTACAGGGTCTTATTTATAGACTAGCTGTGATCCAACTCCTCTTCTTCCCAACCAATCACAACCCTTTGTGAAATCAGATCTAAATCTGATTGGTGGGAATAGAGTCCCCTGGATTCCTCCTTAGAGGGCGCCTAAGACCAGTCAAAGTTGGTTCTTAGAAGAACTCTAATTAAAATCCAAAAAGGAGATGGAGTCCTTGTCCAACAAGGACTCCTAGGCACCTCCAACTTGGGCACACGCCTAGGGTGGCGTGCGCCCTTCTCCTTGCCAGGTTCTGGCAGGGGGACAGGCCCCCACCAGCTCTCCAATAGGTGCATGACATGTGGTCAAAAGTCAAAGTGTCAATGGTCAACGTTTGACCAGTCAAAGGTAGACTTTTGACCAAAGTCAAAGAACAAGAAATGGCAGGTGACCAAAAATGGCAGGTAGTGTCTTACAAATAAGACAACCTTTTCTGACTTGGACAACCTCCTAGTCAGACCATATGAAGGCCTCTGTTTGAGCACAAACTCCTTTGGCTCAGACAGGACAACTTATTTATGATAGCAAAAGAAGAACGTTAGGTTCAATCGAGTGCTAGCACGATTTTCCTTGAACCTAATTGAATCTCATTCAGATCAATTGAACTAGATCAGTTCAATTGATGATCACCAGATTCAAATCCTTGTTTGTGTGACCCAGTTAGGTTCAGTTCTGTATGGTAATGGGATATGTCATGATCTCCATCATCGACATCATCGAAACTCCTTTCGATGGATCAGAACTCTTCTGATTCGAACAGCTAGAATGATCGATCATCTAAATCATTCTAATTGCTCCCAAAATCCACCAGTGACACCTAGCAGTATATGGTGGCAACCCATCAGAGCTGAATGCGAACCTCTTGGTGCAGCTACCTGTGTGATTAAGTTCTTCTATCTTGAGCCCCGATCAGATTAGGGTTAAGGTGAACTCGTCAAACCCTAGTCTCTGTCATATGATGTAATCATTCGATTCGAGTCCAATGTGAAAATCTAAATAGAAACTCTTTCTATTATTTCACTCTACCATGGCCATGGATTTCTGGACTTGATTCTCATGATCATCATAGGGCTGCTCCTCTACCACCGAGGTAGATAGATTCCATCTTGATGCAATCCAGTTCCTACAATGAACATGTCATAGCCAACATACACCTCAGGATTTCCATATGGCTAGGAGACCGAGTAATGGTGTAGTCAAACTATAACACCCTCAAGGTGAACTGCCGATGCATCTCAGGTCAAAGAATCAGACACACTACTGCAGCATCGAGTCAGTCATTGACGAGAAGGTAGACTTCCTAATGACTACTCGAGGTGGTCACGCTCAGTGCCCTCGTTCTCTAACGAGTACCTATACTCTCGCTCCGGTGTCTCCACACCGTAGACTCAAGACTCATCTACTAAAGAGAAGCGATTGTACACCAACCTTCCGGATCAATCACCATCCTCATGATGATCCTATGGTCAGGAGCAATTTATGAGTTAATAATGATTATTCATGTCTTAAATTTTCAACTCTTGAAAATATGAATTATCATTACCATTAACTCAAAGGATGTATCACAGACACTAAATACACATATGTGATAGAAAATAACCCATTTATTGATTTTAGTCAAAATTATAATTTTGCCCCTAGAAGTGTATTACAAGTGTCAGCCAATTCTGGCTTCTAGGGCACATATATCTAACAATCTCCCACTTATCCTAAAGCCAATTGGCTACAAGTCTAAGTCCCATCTTCTCAAGGTGGGCTTCGATCTTCTGCTGGCCCAACGGCTTTGTAAGTGGGTCTGCCACATTATCTGCGGAGTCGACTCTCTTGACCTCGACATAACCCTTTTCAAGGTAATCGTGGATGGGGTGGTATCACCGTTTGCTTGGAACTCTTCCAGCTGACAGTACCACCATTGCACACAAACAGTCTGGCAGATGTCGACTTTCGATCATCTATATCAGACATGAAATCTGAGTCTGTGTATCCCTGGACTTGGAGTTCTCCATTACCAAAGACCAGCATCATATCCTTAGTTCTTCTCAAGTACTTAAGGATACATTTCATAGAAGTCCAGTGTTCTTCACCTGGATTTGACTGATATCTGCTTGTGACACTCACAGCATGGGCTATATCAGGTCGTGTACATAGCATGGCATACATGAGGCTCCCTATTGCAGAAGCATAAGGGATCTTGCTCATATGTTCTATTTCCTCAGGTGTGCTGGGGCACATCTTCTTGGAAAGATGAATACCATGTCTGAAGGGTATTAATCCCCTCTTAGAGTTTTCCATACTAAACCTCTTTAGTACTTTCTCTATGTACATCTTCTGTGAAAGTCCTAGCATCCTATTCGGTCTATCCCTATAGACCTTAATTCCTAGAATAAAGGATGCTTCACCTAGGTCTTTCATGGAGAATTCCTTGGACAACCACATCTTGACTGATGTCAACATGGGAATATCATTCCCAATAAGGAGGATGTCATCCACGTACAATACGAGGAAGACAACAGCGCTCCCACTGACCCTTTTGAAAATACATGGTTCCTCTTCATTTTTGATGAAACCAAACATTTTGATCACATCATTGAAATGAGTGTTCCAGCTCCGAGATGCTTGCTTAAGTCCATATATGGACCTTTGCAGCTTGCAAACCTTGTGATCAGTATCACTGGATGTGAAACCTAGCGGCTGTTCCATATAGATATCTTCCTCAAGATATCCATTTAGGAATGTCATTTTCACGTCCATTTGCCATATTTCATAATCGAAATAGGCTGCAACAGCAAGCAATGTGCGGATGGATTTTAGCATAGCTACTGGGGAAAAGGTATCCTGATAGTCAATGCCTTCGCGTTGACTATAACCTTTTGCCACCAATCTAGCCTTGAATGTCTCCACATTCCCATCTGCACCAATCTTTCTCTTGAAGATCCATTTACATCCAATAGGTACTATACCTTCTGGTGGATCTACCAAGGTCCAGACTTGGTTTGAGTGCATCGAGTCAATTTCTGACTGCATTGCCTCTAGCCATTTCTCGAAGTCGATATCTGATATCGCCTCGTTGTAGGTTTTGGGATCATCACCATGAGCACCATTACCTATGAGGAATATTTCCTCTACATCCTCTGAAACAATACCTAAGTATCTTTCAGGGGGATGGGAAACTCTTTTCGATCTACGAGGTGGAGGAGGTAGTGTTCTTATTGGCTCAACCTGATTTGGTTTCACTTGGTCCTTAGCTCGTTCTGCTTGTGAGACTTTCTCATCAAGCTTGATCTATTTTTCAATGCCGCTATCTTGAATAAACTATTTTTCAAGAAAGATGGCATGTCGACTCACAATCACATTATGGTCTTCTGGAATGTAGAAATAGTATCCTAATGACTCTTTAGGATATCCTATGAATCGAGCTCTGAAGGACCTAAACTCTAACTTGTCCGCTTGTTGTCTTTTGACATGAGCCGGACAACCCCAAATTCTGAGATGACTCAGACTTGGTTTCTTACCGTGCCATATCTCATACGGTGTGGTAGGAACGGTTTTAGAGGAAACCCTATTCAGTAAATAGATTGAAGTTAACAATGAGTGTCCCCAAAGAAAATCAGGAAGGTCTGTGAAGCTCATCATGGATCGAACCATATCTAATAGGGTCCTGATTTCTCCGTTCTGAAACCCCATTGAGTTGAGGCATTCCTGGTGGAGTCCATTGAGAGACTATGCCATTATCCTTGAGATAGTCTAGGAATTTCCTGCTAAGGTATTCACCTCCTCGATCTGATCGAAGAACCTTAATGGGTTTTTCCTGTTTATTTTTCTACTTCATGTCTGAATTCTTTGAACTTTTCAAAAGCTTCAGACTTGTGTCTCATAAGATACACATACCCATACCTAGACAGATCATCGGTAAAGATAATGAAGTAGACAAAATTGCCTCTAGCCGGCACATCAAATGGGCCGCACACATCAGTATGTACTAGGGCAAGGAGATCTGTGGCCCTCTCCCCATGTCCAACAAAAGGGAGTTTAGTCATTTTGCCTTGAAGACAGGATTCACAAGTTGGATATGACTCGAAAGTCAATGGACTCAATAGTCCATTTTTCTCCAATTTGTTGATCCTATCTTCTGCTATATGACCTAATCTTAAGTGCCATAGATATCTGTCATTTGGACTATCCCTAGGTCGTTTGGCATTCACGTTTTGCTCGACGGTTAGAACAGGTACATCAATATGTAGCTGATAAAGACCATTAATAAGGAAACCATTTGCAATTTTATTTCTTTCATAAAGAATGTTACAATGGTCCTTAAAGAAGGTGATCACATAACCTTCTTGTGCTAAGCATGAAACAGAAATCAAATTCCTACTGGCTGCAGGCACAAAATAACAGTCTTTGTAAAACTAAGTCTAAACCAGATGGTAATCGAAGAGGGTATGTTCCCACAGCTACTGCAGCAACTCTTGCTTCATTACCGATACGTAGGATCATGTCTCCATCCCTCAGCCTCCTGCTATCCTCAAGATCCTGCATAGAAGTGCATAGATGAGCACTAGAACCAGAGTCAAGCACCCAACTGGATGCAGAATAAACCATAAGGTTAGACTCAATAACGAGCATACCTCCAGAAGGACCTTCCTTCTTGTTCTTCAGGGTGGCCAGGTAAGTAGGGCAGTTCCGCTTCCAATGGCCGTCGCTGTTGCAATGGAAAACACTTTCCTTTGCCATCGGCCTTCTTCTTCGGCTCTGCCTTCTTCTTCTTTGATCCTTCCACCTTTTGCTTTTTCACAGACTTTTTTTTCTTTTTCCATAAGACTTTTTTTTGGAAGAAGTCCGTTCCATAGCAAGAACTGAGCCTTTAGAACCTTTCATAGAAAGCTCAGCGGTAACCAGCATATTCATTAACTCGGCCAAGGAATTCTGAAGTTTATGCATGTGGTAATTCATGATGAATTGCCCATATGCATCAGTCAAGGATTGCAGAATGATATCGTTCTGCAGGTCCAAGTCCAACTTCACACCGAGCTTCTCAAGCTCTTTCATGTCCTTGATCATTGTCAGACAGTGATCTTGGACTGACTGCCCATCATGCATCTTAGCCTTAAAAAGTCATTTCGTGACTTGATATTTGGCTGCGCGACTCTGTTCACCAAACATCTCCTGCAGGTGAGCCAACATTTGACGAGCAGTCCCGATATCCTCATGTTGGCGCTGGAGCTCATCAGACATCGAGCCCAACATGTAATATCTGGCCTTATTATCTTCATCAATCCATTTTTCCAGAGATGCTCTCTGTTCAATAGATGGACGGGCTGGTAAGGTGGGAGGATCCTGGTCCAAAACATGAGTTAACTTCTCGAAACCCAAAACAATTTTGTAGTTTCTGAGCCAGTCTTTATAATTGGGTCCGATCAGTCTATGTGTATCCAGGATACGTGCCAATGGGTTGGACGCAGATATATTCCTGTAGAGAGTCAAAGATTCTAGTTAGATACTGTAATTTTGACTTGACCAATTTGTTTAGAGATTTTATTTTTAAACAAATTAGCTCCCACTATTTTCTCAGATCCCTACACTCCCTCTGTAGAGATGCGAAAATCTTCACGATTAATGATTTCTAGTGGATGGTACGATCTCACCAACTTACTTATCACCTCACCTAACAGTTATTGGTGATGGGTTAGCCAATGAGTGAACAACTCTTGTTCAATGATTCTCTAATCATGGTGCACCCAAACTTGGTCTCTAATTCATGAATCTCACCGTATCCGAAATATTGATCCACTCCTTAGTTAAGTCAGACCCACCATTTGCATAGACTGGGTTCCTAATTGAGTCTCTCACCGTATCCGAAATATTGAGCTCAACTCATCCTCCAGCCCATAGCATCCAATGCCTAATAGACATGGTTGCATCTTCCCGGTGCAACTGAGCCACTGTATCCAGCCGAGAACAATCAATCCCGGGAAGGGCCCGCACATCTACAATGGTGGAAGACCTCAGACTTAATCTTTTCTTAGGGAGAATTGATTCAGGTCTCATTAAACTAGACTTGGCTTAGTCATAACAATTATGACTAACCTAGTGGCATGGGTTAGCTCGGATTATTGACCACCTCAGATCAGAACTGTGTCAACAGATATGGTTAGGTAAGTGAGATCGGTGGAAGGAATATGCCATTAACTCGTACAAGAACGCATTCAGATCGAGTAGCTTCCAATTAAAAATCAGTCGGTCGTATGTGCCAAACTTACCTTAGACACCAAATTGTTGAGTCAGAACCAATTGGGTTAGCCTACAATCCAGACTCTAACCTCTGAGCCTAATTAGGTCTTGCTTGATCGTGACTCGATCTTGACCCAGACTTAATCCTATTAGGCTGGTCAATTTAAGCATTGTTGATCCCATCTAACCAACTCTTGATTCGGTTTGATCAACCGCTTAGACCTAATTGAGCTACCCAAGCCCGAACCCAGTATTATGAATATGTCTTAGATCTGAAATTCTTAATTTTAGACCTAATTAATATTTCCATAATCTTAATTCTTAATTAAGTAGGGTTCATAAATAAAATATGCACAATAAATCCTAGGGTTTCAGGATCTAGGGTTTTGCAGAAAGTAAGTTTTGGATTTCTGATTAAGGACGAACATGCGCAGCACCCCTACACATCATAAGAACACCCCATCGAATGGAAAGAGAGGGCCTTTAAATTCTTCTTCGTTCTTATGATCGGACGGCCAAGAGGAATGCCTTAATCAGGAACATGCAATACTACAAAATAGTTTTAGATCTATATCATATATCTCATATACAAATTAGATCTAATCATGGCATATTTTACATACATCTCATGTATCAAATCATGCATATTTTTCAGATCTAAATTATCTCATAATAATCTAAAAAATTAGATTTAAATTGATCTAATCAAAATAAATTCTAATCTAGACAATTATGTAGAACTATTCTACAACTAGTCTAGACATGCATCAATCATATCTCATATGATATTTAAAATTAAATAATTTTTATTTGCTATTTTTTAGATGTTATTATAACCATTATAATATCAAAAAATAGTAAATAAATAGATCTAAAATATGATTTAATCAAATTAAATTAAAAACATGCAAGACTATTCTATAGAACTATTCTATTTTAGAACTAGTCATGCATATTTTCTAATCTTAGATCCAAATTATTTAATTTTAATTTTTTTGATTTTAGATCTGATCACATCTCATGTGACATCTAAAATTATTTATTTTTTAATTAAAATAAATTTAAAATTCAGATCTAAATACTTTTAGAACCATGGCTCTGATACCAGTTGAAGGAAAAATCCTGATTTTCTGGATCCAGGTTCGTTCAGATCTGATCAGATCAAGAGATATATTTCAAAATTTTTTTTTTTGATCAAATCAGATCTTAAGATATTTTAGATCTAATTATTATTATTTTAATAAAATAAAATAAAATTAGATAAATTAAATTAAATTTAATTTACCTTGATCTGGGTAAATCCTATTATCCTGTTGATGATCCTGTTTGCAGCGGAAGGTTCTGGATCTTAGCCACGCAAGTGCCTGACCTTCTACCGGTATTCCACTCAAGCTGGATCTGGAGATCCTCTTCTTCTCTATCATGCCTCCAAAAATTAGATCTGGATCTGATCTGGAGGATCTTCAAAACTCTTTTGAAGATCAGCAGTCGTCCTTTGCAGCAGCGCAGCCTTCTTGTTTTTGACTCACCTTTCTCTTGATCTGAATTCGCACCAACCAAGGTCCAAAACTCCTTTTGGACGTGGAGAGGTAAGAGGGAGAAGAGACTTATGGCATGGAGGAAGGAGAGGAGAGGAAGGCCTTGGGGCATGGGGAAACTCATGATTCATCATATCTCTCTATCATTGAGTTGGGTACAGGATCTTATTTATAGACTAACTGTGATCCAACTCCTCTTCTTCCCAACCAATCACAATCCTTTGTGAAATCAGATCTAAATCTGATTGGTGGGAATAGAGTCCCCTGGATTCCTCCTTAGAGGGTGCCTAAGACCAGTCAAAGTTGGTTCTTAGGAAGAACTCTAATTGGAATTCCAAAAAGGAGATGGAGTCCCTTATCCAACAAGGGACTCCTAGGCGCCTCCAAGCTTGGGCACACGCCTAGGGTGGCATGCGCCCTTCTCCTTGCCAGGTTCTGGTAGGGGGACAGGCCCCCACCAGCTCTCCAATAGGTGCATGACATGTGGTCAAAAGTCAAAGTATCAATGGTCAACGTTTGACCAGTCAAAGGTAGACTTTTGACCAAAGTCAAAGAACAAGAAATGGCAGGTGACCAAAAATGGCAGGTAATGTCTTACAAAATAAGACAACCTTTTCTGACTTAGACAACCTCCAAGTCAAGACCATATGAAAGGCCTCTGATTGAGCACAAACTTCCTTTGGCTCAGACAGGACAACTTATTTATGATAGTAAAAGAAGAACGTTAGGTTCAATCGAGTGCTAGCACGATTTTCTTGAACCTAATTGAATCTCATTCAGATCAATTGAACTAGATCAGTTCAATTGATGATCACCAGATTCAAACCCTTGTTTGTGTGACCCAGTTAGGTTCAGTTCTGTATGGTAATGGGATATGTCATGATCTCTATCATCGACATCATCGAAACTCCTTTCGATGGATCAGAACTCTTCTGATTCGAACAGCTAGAATGATCGATCATCTAAATCATTCTAATTGCTCCCAAAATCCACCAGTGACACCTAGCAGTATATGGTGGCAACCCATCAGAGCTGAATGCGAACCTCTTGGTGCAGCTACCTGTGTGATTAAGTTCTTCTATCTTGAGCCCCGATCAGATTAGGGTTAAGGTGAACTCGTCAAACCCTAGTCTCTGTCATATGATGTAATCATTCGATTCGAGTCCAATGTGAAAATCTAAATAGAAACTCTTTCTATTATTTCACTCTGCCATGGCCATGGATTTCTGGACTTGATTCTCATGATCATCATAGGGCTGCTCCTCTACCACCGAGGTAGATAGATTCCATCTTGATGCAATCCAGTTCCTACAATGAACATGTCATAGCCAACATACACCTCAGGGTTCCATATGGCTAGGAGATCGAGTAATGGTGTAGTCAAACTATAACACCCTCAAGGTGAACTGCCGATGCATCTCAGGTCAAAGAACCAGACACACTACTGCAGCATCGAGTCAGTCATTGACGAGAAGGTAGACTCCCTAATGACTACTCGAGGTGGTCACGCTCAGTGCCCTCGTTCTCTAACGAGTACCTGTACTCTTGCTCCGGTGTCTCCACACCGTAGACTCAAGACTCATCTACTAAAGAGAAGCGATTGTACACCAACCTTCCGGATCAATCACCATCCTCATGATGATCCTATGGTCGGAAGCAATTTATGAGTTAATAATGATTATTCATGTCTTAAATTTTTAACTCTTGAAAATATGAATTATCATTACCATTAACTCAAAGAATGTATCACAAACACTAAATACATATATGTGATAGAAAATAACCCATTTATTGATTTTAGTCAAAATTATAATTTTGTCCCTAGAAGTGTATTACAAGTGTCAGCCAATTCTGGCTTCTAGGGCACATATATCTAACAATTCGGAATCCTGAGGTGTATGTTGGCTATAGCATGTTTATTGTAGGAATTAGATCGCACCAAGAGGGAATCTATCTACCTTGGTGGATGAGGAGCAGCCCTATGATGATCATGAGAATCAAGTCCATAAGCCCATGGCCATGGCATAGTGAAATAATAGAAAGAGTTTTTATTAAGATTTTTACATCGCACTTGAATCAAATGATTAAATCATATGATAGAAATTAGGATTTGACGAGTTCACCTTAACCCTAATCTGATCGGGACTCAAGATAGAATAACTTAATCACACAAGTAGCTGCACCAAGAGGTTCATTTTCAGTTTTGATTGATTGCCACCATATACTACTAGGTGTTACTAGTAGATTTTGGGAGCAGTCAGAATGATTTAAATGATCGATCATTCTAATTATCTGAATCATAAAAGTTCTGATCCATCAAAAGAAGTTTCGATGATGGAGATCACGACATATCCCATTACCATATAAAATTGAACCTAACTAGGTCATACAAATAAGAGTTTAGATCTGGATATCATCAATTGAACTAATCTAGTTCAATTGATTTGAATTAGATTCAATTAGGATCGAGAAAATCGTACTAGCATATGATTGAACCTAACATTCTCCTTTTATTATCATTAAAAGTTGTCTCGACTGAGCCAAATGAGTTTGTGCTCACTCAAGTATCTTTACTTGGTCTGAATAGGGCTTATCCAGATTAGAAAAGAGTTATCTTAATTTATGAGATAAATTTGAGATAACACCTACCATTTTTCATCACCTACTAATTCTTGTCTTTTGGCTTTGGTCAAACATTGACCTTTGACCCTTGGACATCTGTCCATATGTCATGCACTTATTGGAGAGTAGATAGAGATTTGTCCTCTTATTGCAAATTGGAAAGAAGAGGGTGCATGCCTAGGGAGGCGTGTGCCCATGGATAGGGACGCCTGGAGTCTCATACGGATGGGACTCCAGGTTACTTCTTGGATTCTACTTAGGTGATCCTTACCTATAGATTTTGATCAGTCTTAGGTGCGATCTAGGGATGAATTTATTGGACTCTCATCTAATTAGATCAGGTGATATCATTCTACCAATCAGATTTAGATCTGATTGCACGAAGCAATGCAATTGACCAGGATGATATGGCACTGCATGGCGCAGTAGGATCTATAAATAAATCCTATCTGCGTCCAACTTTGTGTGAGTTCCTCTTAGCCATGCCCCAAGGCTACCCCTCTCCCTTCTTCATGCCATCTTTTGATCCTCTCTCTCCTCTCCACGCTCAAGAGAAGTTGGGCTCCAGTTTGGTGCGATCTAGACAAGAAAGAGTTGACGAGAAAGGAAGAAGGCAGCACTACTGCAGAGACGACTGCTGATCTTCAGAAGAAGTTTTGAAGATCCTCCAAATTAGATTCAGATCTAATTTTTAGAGAAGTGATAAAAAAAAATGATCTTTAGATCTAGCTCTAGTAGATATCGATAGAGGTCAGGTGCTTACTTAGCTAGATCCAGAACCTCAGGCAATCAACAGAATCATCAACAGGTAATCTGATTACCCACATCAAGATATAAATTAAATTTAATTTAATTTATTTTTTTTATTTATTAGATCTATAAAATTAAATCTAAAATATCTTAGATCTGATATGGATGCTTGAAAAAAAATTTTGAAATATCTCTCTTGATCCGATCAGATCTGAACAAATATGATCCAAAAAATCAAAATTTTCTCTTCAATTGGTATCAGAGCCAGATTCAATAAAAATTATTTAGATCTAATTTTTAATTTATTTTAATTTAATAATTAATGATTTTAGATATCAGATGAGATGTGATTAGATCTAAAATTAAAAAAATTAAAATTAAATAATATAGATCTAAATTCTACAATATGCATGACTAGTTGTAAAATAGAATAATTCTATACATAGTCTTACATAATCATGATTTATTTTGATTAAATTATAATTTTATATCTATTTATTTTTTATTTTTTAATAATTATAAATATTATAATAAGATATAAAAAATAGAAAATAAAATTATTTAATTTTTAGATCATATGAGATATGATGCATGCATGATTAGACTAGTTGTAGAATAGTTCTACATAGTTATCTAGATTAGAATTTATTTTGATGTGATCAATTTAAATTTAATTTTTTAGATAATTATGAGATAATTTAGATCTAAAAAATATGCATGCATGATACATGAGATGTATACAAAATATGTATTAAGTTAGATCAAATTTTATATATGAGATATATGATGTAGATCTAACTAGTTTTGTAGATTTATATTTTTGATTAAAACATTCCCCTTGGCTATCCGATCATAAGAACAAAGTAGAATTTAAATACCCTCTCCTTTCATTTGATGGGATGTTCTTATGATGTGTAGAAGTGCTGAGCGTTCGTCCTTAATCAGAAATCAAGAACTTACTTTCTGCAAAATCCTAGATCCTGAAATCCTAGAATTTTATTTACATATTTTGTTTGTGAATCTTAACTTAATTAAGAATTAAGATTATAAAATATTAATTAAATCTAAAATTAAGAATTTTAGATCTAAGATATATTCATAATATTGGGTTTGGACTTAGATAGCTCAATTAGGTCTAAGCGGTTGATCAAACCGAATCAAGAGTTGGTTAGATGGGATCAACAGTGCCTAAATTGATCAGTCTAATAGGATTAAGTCTGAGTCAAGATCGAGTCACGTTAGTGATCGATCAAGCTAAGATCTAATTAGGCTTAGTGGTTAGAATCTGGATTGTAGGCTAATTCGATTAGTTCTGGCTCAATAATTTGGTGTCTAAGGTAAGTTTGGCAGATACGATCGACTGATTTTTAATTGAAAGCTACTCGACTCGAATATATTCTTATCGAGTTAATGGCATATCCCTTCCATCGGTCTCACTTACCTGATCATGTTTGTTGACTCAATTTTGATCTGAGGTGGTCAATAATTCGAGCTAATCCATGCCACTAGGTTAGTCATAATAGTTATGACTATATCAAGTCTAGTTTAATGAGATCTAAATCAAATCTTTCTAAGAAAAGATTAAGTCTAAGGTCTTCCATCATTGTAGATGTGCGGATCCTTTCCATAGTTCATTATTCTCGGCTGATTACAGTGGTTCAGTTATACCAAAAAGATGCAATCATGTCTATTAGACATTGGATGCTACATGCTAGAGGATGGATTGGGCTTAATATTTTGGATATGGTAAGAGACTCAATTAGAAATTCAATTTATATAAATGGTGGGTCTGACTTAACTAAGAAGTGGATCAATATTCTGGGCATGGTGAGATTCATGAATTAGAGATCAAGTTTGGGTGCACCATGATTGGAGAATCATTGAATAAGAGTTATTCACTCATCGACTAACCCATCACTAATAACTATTAGATGAGGTGATGAGTCAGTTGGTGGGACTACACTGATAGGAACGCGATGTTGTCGTTAAGACACCGTGTTTATCAATTTAATCCGACTTCTTAAAATCATTGAAAATACGTAGATAGTAGTGAGTCGGATCGAATCCATAGGAAAGATAGTATTTTAGATTTGAAATCTTTGATTTTTAAAAGAAAAAGAAAAAAAAAGAGTTTTAGGATCAAAAGTGAAGTCGGAAAAGTGAAAATTAAAAAGTGCAGGAATTTAAACTTGGTACTAAGATCTACTAGTTAGATCTTAGCATCTACTTGCAAAGCAATAATTTAAAGTGCAGAAATTAAATTACAATAAAAATAAAAAGCAAGAAATTAAAGTGCAAAAAAATAAAATTTTTATTAATTAAAATTTTAAAATTTAAATACATAGAATTTAAAAAGAATAAAATAAAATAAAATAGCCTGATCTCTGATCTTGGATCGGCATTGGCAGAAAGATGGTGTAGAAGCTCGGCTCTTCTTCTCGGCATCCGTTGCTTCGAAGCAGCCTTTAACCCATAGCCTGGCTTCGTCCTGTACCAAAGCTTCACCTTGATCGGAGATATTGATTTCTGGAGGCCTAGGGTCCTTTTTATAGTGCTAGGAGGGCTGGATATTTTTTTCTAAAGGCAATGTGGGACTAATGGCCTTTGCAATCATCAAAATACAAAAGAATTCAAGTAAAATTTGAATCAAAATAGCTCTGATACATCTCTGATAAATCTGATAAAATCCAGCCGTTCAATAGAAATCCAACGGTCCAAAAATCATCAAAATCGGATGCAGATCAACTCAGATCGGGTCGGATTAAATTCTGGCCGTTGGATCGCGCTTCATGGAGGAAATCTGGCCGCAAATCATGCGCCTGAGAGTTTGATCGCCATCGGGAGCTTTCTGGACCATCGGATCATCGCCTGGATCGAGCGCTGCCGTCCGATGGTGATCCGCGTGATGTCTGTAGCTGAATAAAATCCGAAAGCAACCACAGCCGTCCGATCCATGACCGCAAACAACCACATCCGTCCGATCGCGCAATCACTGTTCCCATGGACCGCGTGGACCGGCCGCACCACACGCCGCAACCAATCAGCGCCTCTGTTATCGAGCGAAAAGACTAAATTACCCTTGTGAGCTGCGATAAATTTCTGTAGACCCTTTAGGGGTCTAGGTCCACCACGTGGCAAGCTCTGATTCGCCGGATTTTGCTTGAGCTGGCGGTCCACGCCTGGATCGTGGACCGGCTGATGGCTTCAACGGCTGAGTCGGCTTTGATGGCTTGGCTTGACTTGATGGCTCAGCTTGGCTTGTTGGATCGGCTTGACTTGATGGCTCGGCTTGCGGAGCCGGCTGAGCCGTTTTCTTTTTTATTTAATTTTTATTTATTTTATATTTTTAAAAATTCATATCTTTTTCATTTTAGCTTCGTTTTACTTAAAATTTATTTTGTTGTGATCAAAAAAATGAGCTCTTTCTATTGATAATAAAATTTTATTTTTTATTTTTTATTATTTTTTAATTAATTTTTTAATTAATAAAAATATGAATTTTTTAAAAATTATATATAAATTGATTAATAATTCTTAAAAATTAATATAAATTAATTAATAAATTAATATTTTTATTGATGAATTTATGATGCTTATCACACCCCCCAACTTAAGCTTTGCTCGTCCTCGAGTAAAGAAAGAATTTAGTTTTAAATACCTTTTAACTTTAGAGTTTCGAATTTTACCTAAGCAATTTTCAAAATAGTCATTGATATTCAGTAGAGCTTAAATGAGATATATCATTG
>QRFJ01000050.1:2120253-2297571 GCA_006176705.1 Cocos nucifera | reverse complement strand
CTTCACATCAACTTTAGCTGGAGATGAGATCTCCTCGAGCTTCGATCTAAACCAGCAGGAGCCAGAAAAGACTTCGACAGTCGTCTTTTTTACACTCCCATCCTTCGAGTTTCGAACTCGTGAGTGGGAAGACTATTGTTGGAGATAAACCCCACTCCTGCTGAAGTTCGGTAAATCAGTAGCCGCAGAAAAGCTTCAGTGGATGGTCTTAGCCGTACCCCTTCAGCCGATCGAACTCCTCAGCGGTCGAGCTCCTTCGGACTCTCAGGAGCGGGACCGAAACCCCCTCAGTCAGTTGAACTCCAACGGCCATCCCTCCTCGAACTCCTCAGTGGTCGTCCCCCGGTCGAACTTCTCAATGGTCGGTCCCCGACCGAACTCCTTAGCGGCCGTCCCTCGATCGAACTCCTCAGCAGTTGTCCCTCGATCAAACTTTTAGACGGTCGAGCTCCTCAGCACCTGCACTCCTTCCGGGCTCCTTCGGCTAATGTTCCTCTCGGGCGATCCTCTTTAGCCATGTTTCCTTCGAAAGTCCGAACTCCTCCGAAATGGGTACACATCAAAGCTCTTCACTCGGGCTCCGAGCGGCTATAGTATCAAGATAATGCGGCCATCACCATCGGTCTGCGCAAGCGACAGTGACCGCTACCAGGCGGCGTGGCTGTCATCATCAATCCATTGCAGTGGCGCTGTAGATGGCACTTCCCCTAGACTGACTCTGTCGGGCCTCAAGCGGTCCGCCAGCATGTGGCTACAGCTGTCACCATCAAGCTCCGTCTATAAAAAGGACCCTCCAGATATGCTAACTCTAATCTCTCTGATCTCTAAGCTCTCCTCTTCTTCTCTAAGCTCTGCGAAACTCATTTCTGAGCACTCCATTCCTATTGGCCAGAGCTGATTTGATCGTCGGAGGGTCCTGCCGAAGCCACCCCCACCGACTTCGGATGGGACTTTATTTTACAGGTCCCCGACGACGACCTCATCCACCTTCGCTCCAGCTGATTCCGACGATGATCAAATTCTGCGTCAACAACTATGAAATTTCTCATAGATTGACATCGGTAGGTCATCCACAAACTAATGGTGAGATCGAGGTGACGAACAGGTCATTATTGCAGGGGTTGAAAGTTTGCATAGACCAGACAAAAGGATCGTGGGTCGAAGAGTTGTACAACATCCTTTGGATATATCGCACGATGCAACGTATCCCAACTGAAGAGACATCTTTTATGTTGGCTTTCTGTATGGAAGCTGTGATACCCATAGAGATGGGGTTACCCTTGCTCCGAGTAGAGGAGATCGATGAAGATAGCAATTCCTTCGGGATGAGAGAAAATCTGAATCTGCTGAAAGAAATCCAGGAACGAGCTCGAGTTCGGATGGCCAACTATCAATAGAAGGTTGCCCGATACTATAATTCTCGAGTAAAGAACAAATCTTTTTTGGTAGGATAATTAGTTCTTCATCAAGCTGAGATTTTTCGTTGATCCGAATGGTCAAAGTTGTCGTCGAACTGAGAAAGTCCTTATCGCATGGCTGAAAGTAGTCCGATCGAAAATTACCGTTCTCTGTCGACTGGATGGAATTCGATCCTAAGGACCTGAAATGTCGATAATCTTCCGAGATATTATCCTTGGAATTATAATTTCTATCTTGAATTTTTATTCAGATAATGAATAATAACTTCTTGCAGGTTTTTATTTTCACCAATGTCTTCTCCTCAACCACGATCGAGGAGCGGAATACATCTCATCAAATGTCGCCAATGCGTTGCCTCCTGACCAACTCGAGGAGTGGGATGCTCTCCATCGGATCTTGCCAATGCACACTCCTGACCACGATCGAGGAGCAAAGCGCATCTCCATCAGATCTCACCAACTGCACGCTTTTGATCATGACCGAGGACTAGGACGTGACCATGAAATTATGAAAACATGCTCCTCAGTTATGGACGGAACCATATGCACCGGCATAAATCGTTCTTACTTCTCAGTCACACTATCTAAGATCTACGCTAACCTACATCTTGAAAAAGAAAAATCTGACAAAGAACATATGAACTTAACAACTTAGCAAAAGAAGGCTTTATATTAAAGTTAAGTGTTTACAAGTGATGGTCGGCCTATATAAAAATACCTCGATAAAGATTAGAGGCAAACAAAAAAGGCCGACCTAAAAAAAAAAAAAAAGAGAGATCGGACATGCCCGATCAAAATGGTACATTAAGCTCCATCCAGAGCTTCAGATTCATCGACCTCCGCTTGGTCTGATAGGGTGATAATGGCTGGGGTTGGTATCGTTGCTGCATCCTCAATTGATAGGTCATTGCGCACGGGGCTGAAGACATCTTCCGTCTGAATCTTTCAATCCTCAGCTTCCTCGACCTCCTCATCGTCCGACTTTAAGAGGTCCAAGTTCAGGTCGAGGAAGATACTCCAGACCTTCCCTTTCAGATCTATGCCCCCTTGCAGGTAGAAGAGCGATGCGAAATTCATCTTGATGTTGCAGAATTCTTTCAAGGTGCGGAAGGCCTCGATCGTCTCTATCCTGGTAGCCTCTGCTCGTGCCTTTTCGGCTTCCCTCTCTTCCAGCACCCGAGCTTCAGCCTTAGTCAGCTCGAACTCCAACTGCTTCACCCTCTCTCTGAGGGACCTGGACTCTTCCTCAGCCTTCCGACAAGATAGCTGAGCATCATCCGCCCTTCGATGGACTTAGGCGGCTTTCTCCTCGACTTCCTTAGAGAGGCGTCGAACCTCTTTAATTACTTTGATAAAATGATCCACATGATGGACGAGCTAAAAAAAAAAGAGAAAGAAGTTGAGCCGAGGAATGAACGTAAGAGCTAAAGCGAAAGTTGGTAAAAAGCGAATACGTACCCGAAGGAGAAAATCGTAGGAGTCCTAGATGCGGAAGGCACCCTCGACCTCCTCGAAGGTCTGGACGTCGGTCGATAAAATGACTGACTTCAGTAAGAAATGGGCAACTCAGCTGCAGGAGATAAGATCTCCCCCGAGCGCCTGAGACAACCTCGATTGCAGGAGATAAGATCTTCCCCGAGGCAACCTCGGCTGCAGGAGATAAGATCTCCCCCAAGGGTTTGGGACAACTTCGACAGTAGGAGATAAGATCTTTTCCGAGGCAAAATCGACTGCAGGAGATTAAGATCTCTTCCGAGCATCCGCATCAACCTCGACTGCAGGGGATAAGACCTCCCCGAAGCAACCTTCAGCTACAGAGATAAGATCTCTTTCGATGGTAAACTCGACTACAGGAGAATAATATCTCCTCCGAGGCAACCTCGGCTGTAGGAGATAAGATCTCCCCCGAGGCAAACTCGACTATAGGAGATAAAATCTCTCCCGAGCGCCCGCATTAATCTCGGCTGCAAGAGATAAGATCTCTCCCGAGGTAACCTCGATTGCAGGAGATAAGATCTCCTCCGAGGGTCCAAGACAACTTCGGCAGCAGGAGATAAGATCTCCCCCGAGGCAAACTCGACTGTAGGAGATAAGATCTCTCCCGAGAATCCATATCAACCTCGGCTACAGGAGATAAGATCTCCTCCGAGGCAACCTCGGCTGTAGTAGATAAGATCTCCCCCGAGGCAAACTCGGCTGCAGAAGATAAGATCTCCCCCGAGCACCCACATCAACCTCGGCTGTAGAGATAAGATCTTCCCCGAGCAACCTCGCTGTAGGAGATAAGATCTCCTCCTGAGCTTTCAGGCCAACTCAGCTGTAGGAGATAAGATCCTCTCCCTGAGGCTTCAAACTTGGACTGGAGTTAAAGATCTCTCTCGAGCATTCAACCTTCAATCTCGGACTGTCGGAGATAAGATCTCTTTCCCGAGTGATCGAGCCAACCTCGACTGCATTGGAGATAAGATCTCCTCCGAGCTTTCGAATAACTCGACAGTCAGGAGATAAGATCTCTCCTGAGCATCCGAGTCAACTTCGATTAGAGATAAGGATCTCCTTCCGAGCGATCCGACCAATCTGACAGCTGTAGGAGATAAGATCTCCATCGAGCTTCAACCTCGACTGTAGGAGATAAGATCTCCTTCAAAGGCAACCTCGACTGCAGAGATAAGATCTCCCCCGAGGGTTCGGACCAACTTCGACGGTAGGAGATAAGATCTCTCCCGAGGCAAAACTCGGCTGTAGGAGATAAGATCTCCTCCGAGTGCCCACATCAACCTCAGCTGCAGGAGATAAGATCTCCCGCAAGCTTTAACCTCAGCTGTAGGAGATAAGATCTCCCCCGAGTCTGGGACAACTTTGACAGCAGATGATAAGATCTCCCCCGAGCAACCTCGACTGCAGGAGATAAGATCTCCTCCGAGCGCCCGCATCAACCTTAGCTGCAGGAGATAAGATCTCTTCCGAGGGTCCGAGAAACTTCGAAAGTAGAGATAAGATCTTTCCTGAGGCAACCTCGACTGTAGGAGATAAGATCTCCTCCGAGGATCCAGGCCAACTTTGATGGTAGGAGATAAAGATCTCCTCCGAAGCAAACTCGACTGTAGGAGATAAGATCTCTTTCGAGCACCTGCATCAACCTCGACCGCAGGGAGATAAGATCTCTCCCGAGGCAACCTCGACTGCAGGAGATTTAAGATCTCCTCCGAGGGTCTGGGCCAACTTCGGTGTAGAGATAAGATCTTTTCTGAGGCAAATTCGACTGCAGAAGATAAGATCTCCCCCGAGCGCCCGCATCAACCTTAGCTGCAGGGAGATAAGATCTCTCCCGAGGTAACCTCGATTGCAGGAGATATGATCTTCCCCGAGGGTCCGGGAAACTTCGACAGCAGGAGATAAGATCTCCCCCGAGGCAACCTCGATTGTAGGAGATAAGATCTCCTCCAAGCACCCGCATCAACCTCGGCTGCAGGAGATAAGATCTCTCCCCGAGGCAACTTCGGCTGCAGGAGATAAGATCTTCCCCAAGGGTCCGGGCTAACTTCGACGGTAGGAGATAAGATCTCCTCCGAGGCAAACTCGACTACAGGAGATAAGATCTCCCCCGAGCGCCCGCATCAACCTCGACTGCAGGAGATAAAATCTCTTCCGAGGGTCTGGGATAATTTTGGCAGCAGGAGATAAGATCTCTCCCGAGGCAAACTCAGCCTGCAGGAGATAAGATCTCCCCCGAGCACCCGCATCAACCTCGACTGCAGGAGATAGATCTCCCCTGAGGCACCCTCGACTGCAGCAGATAACATCTCCCCAAGGCAAACTCGGCTGTAGGAGATAAGATCTCCCTCGAGGTCCGGGCCAACTTCGACGGCAGGAGATAAGATCTGCTCTTAAGGCAAACTCGACTGCAGGAGATAGAATCTCCTCCGAGTACCTGCATCAACCTCGGCTGTAGGAGATAAGATCTCCCCCGAGGCAACCTCGGCTATAGGAGATAAGATCTCCCCCGAGGGTCTGGATAACTTTGCAGTAGGAGATAAGATCTTTTCTGAGGTAAACTCGGTTGCAGGAGATAAGATCTTCTCTGAGCATCCGCATCAACCTTCGCTGTAGGAGATAAGATCTCCTCCAAGGCAACCTCGACTGCAGGAGATAAGATCTCCCCCGAGGCAAACTCGACTGCAAGAGATAAGATTTCCCCCGAGCACCAGCATCAACCTCGGCTGTAGGAGATAAGATCTCTCCCGAGATAACCTCGGCTGCAGGAGATAAGATCTCCCCCGAGGATCCTGGCCAACTTCAGCGGTAGGAGATAAGATCTCCTCGAGGCAAACTCGGCTGCAGGAGATAAGATCTCCCCCGAGCGTCCGCATCAATCTCGACTATAGGAGATAAGATCTTCCTCGAGGCAACCTCGACTGCAGAAGATAAGATCTCCCTCGAGGGTCTGGACAACTTTGGCAGCAGGTGATAAGATCTCTCCCGAGGCAACCTCGGCTGCAGGAGATAAGATCTTCCCCGAGTATCCGCAATCAACCTCGGCTGTAGGAGATAAGATCTCTTCCGAGGGTCCGAGACAACTTCGATAGTAGGAGATAAGATCTTCCCGAGGCAACCTCGACTGTAGGAGATAAGATCTCCCCCGAGGTCCAGGCCAACTTCGACAGCAGGAGATAAGATCTCCCATGAGGCAAACTTATTGCAGGAGATAAGATCTCCTCCGAGCACCCGCACCAACTTCGACAGTAGGTGATGAGATCTCCCCTTAGGCAAACTCGGCTGCAGAAGATAAGATCTCCCCCAAGCGCCCGCATCAATCTTGACCGTAGAAGATAAGATCTCTCCCGAGCGCCCGGACCAATCTCGACCAGAGAGAAGATCGGAGTCAATCTCGACCAGAGAGAAGATCGGAGACAACCTCGGTCAGAGAAGATCTCTTTCGAGCGCCCGTATTAACCACGACTGCAGGAGAGGAGATCTCCTCCGAGTCATCCTCGACTGTTGAAGACAATATCACCCCCCGGAGGAGCTCAACCTCCGACCTCGACTGCATGAGACGAGATCTACTTCAATCTCAACTGGAGATGAGATCTTCCCTGGGCTTCAACTTCAACATCAACTTTAGCTGGAGATGAGATCACCCTCGAGCTTCGATCTGAACCAGCACGGAGCCCAGAAAAGAACTTCGACAGTCGTCTTTTTTTGCACTCCCATTCTTTGAGTTTCAAACTCGTGAGTGGGGGGACTATTGTTGGAGATAAACCCCGCTCCTGCCGAAGTTCGGTAAATCAGTAGCTGTAGAAAAGCTTCAGCGGATGGATCTTAGCCGTACCCCTTCAGTCGACCGAACTCCTCAGCGGTCGAGCTCCTTCAGACTCTCAGCAGCCGGACCGAACCCCCTCAGTCAGTTGAACTCCTCAACGGCCATCCCCCCGCCGAACTCCTCAGTGGTCGTTCCTTGATCGAACTCCTCAGCGGTCATCCTCCGATCGAACTCCTCAGCAGCCGTCCCTCGACCGAACTCCTCAGTAGTTGTCCCTTGATCGAACTTTTCGATGATCGAGCTCCTCAGCAGCCGCACTCCTTCCGGGCTCCTTCGGCTAATGTTTCTCTCGGGCGATCCTCTCCAGCCATGTTTCCTTCGGAAGTCCAAACTCCTCCGAAATGGGTACACATCAAAGCTCTTCACTCGGCTCCGAGCGGCTCAATATCAAGACAACTATGGCCATCACCATCGGTCTGCCGCAAGCGACAGTGACTCGCTACCAGGCGGCGATGGCTGTCACCATCAATCCATTGCAGGTGGCGCTGTAGATGGCATCTTCCCCTAAGACTGACTCTGCCGGGCCTCGAGCGACCCACCAGCATGTGGCTATAGCTGTCACCATCAAGCTCCATCTATAAAAAGGACCCTCCAGATATGCTAACTCTAATCTCTAAGCTCTCCTCTTCTTCTCTAAGCTCTGCGGAACTCATTTTCGAGTACTCCATTTCTATTGGCCAGAGCTGACTTGATTGTCGGAGGATCCTGCCGGAGCCACCCCCACCGGCTTCGGACGGAACTTTATTTTGTAGGTTCCTGACGATGATCTCGTCCACCTTCACTCCAGCTGATTCCGACGATGATCAGATTTTGCATCAACAACTATGAAATTTCTCATAGATTGACATCGGTAGGTCATCCACAAACTAATGGTGAGACCGAGGTGACGAATAGGTCATTATTGCAGGGGTTGAAAGTTTGCATAGACCAGACAAAAGGATCGTGGGTCGAAGAGTTGTACAACATCCTTTGGACATATCGCACAATGCAACATATCCCAACTGGAGAGACATCTTTTATGTTGGCTTTCGGTATGAAAGCTGTGATACCCGTAGAGATGGGGTTACCCTTGCTCCGAGTAGAGGAGATCGATGAAGATAGCAATTCCTTCGGGATGAGAGAAAATCTGAATCTGCTGAAAGAAATCTAGGAACGAGCTCGAGTTCGGATGGCCAACTATCAACAGAAGGTTGCCCGATACTATAATTTTCGAGTAAAGAGCAAATCTTTTTTGGTAGGATAATTAGTTCTTCATCGAGCTGAGATTTCTCGTTGATCCGAATGGTCAAAGTTGTCGTCGAACTGGAAAGATCCTTATCGCATGGCTGAAATAGTCCGATCGAAAACTTACCGTCTCTGTCGACTGGATGGAACTTCGATCCTAAGGACCTGAAATGTCGATAATCTTCCGAGATATTATCCTTGGAATGTAATTTCTATCTTGAATTTTTATTCAATAATGAATAATAACTTCTTGCAGGTTTTATTTTCACCAATGCTTCTCCTCAACCACGATCGAGGAGCGGAATGCATCTCCATCAAATGTCGCCAATGCGTGCTCCTCGACCACAATCGAGGAGTGGGATGCATCTCTATTGGATCTTGCCAATGCACACTCCTTGACCACGATCGAGGAGCAAAGCGCATCTCCATCAGATCTCACCAACGTGCGCTTTTCGATCATGGTCGAGGACTAGGACGTGACCATGAAATTCATGAAAACATGCTCCTCAGTTATGGCCAAGGAACGTAACGCACCGGCATAAATCGTTCGTTACTTCTCAGTCACACTATCTAAGATCTATGCTAACCTATATCTTGAAAAAGAAAAATCTGACAAAGAACATATGAACTTAACAACTTAGCAAAAGAAGGCTTTATATTAAAGTTAAGTGTTTACAAGTGATGGTCGGCCTATATAAAAATACGTCGACAGAGATCAGGGGCAAACAAAAAAGGCCGACCTAAAAAAAAGAAAAAAAAAGAAAGATCGGACATGCCCGATCAAAATGGTACATTAAGCTCCGTCCAGAGCTTCAGATTCATCAACCTCCACTTGGTCTGGCAGGGTGATAATGGCTGGGGGTGGTACCATTGCTGCATCCTCGGTAGATAGGTCATTGCGCATGGGGCAGAAGACATCTTCCGTCTGAATCTTCCGATCCTCAGCTTCCTCGACCTCCTCATCGTCTGACTCCAAGAGGTCCAAGTTCAGATCGAGGAAGATACTCTGAACCTTCTCTTTCAGATCTATGCCCCCTTGCAGGTAGGAGAGCGATGCGAAATTCATCTTGATGTTGCAGAATTCTTTTGAGGTGTGGAAGGCCTCGATCGTCTCTATCCTGGCGGCCTCTGCTCGTGTCTTTTCGGCCTCCCTCTCTTCCAGCACCCGAGTTTCAGCCTTAGTCAGCTCGAACTTCAGCTGCTTCACCCTCTCTCTAAGGGACCTGGACTCTTCCTCAGCCTTCAGACAAGATAGCTGAGCATCATCCACCCTTCGATGGACTTGGGCGGCTTTCTCCTCGACTTCCTTAGAGAGGCGTTGAACCTCTTTAATTACTTCAATAAAATGATCCACATGATGGATGAGCTAAAAAAAAAAAGAGAAAGAAGCTGAGCCGAGGAATAAACGTAAGAGCTAAAGCGAAAGTTGGTAAAAAGCCAACACGTATCCGAAGGAGAAAATCGTAGGAGTCCTAGATGCGAAAGGACCCCCGACCTCCTCGAAGGTCTGGACATCGGTTGATAAAATGACCGACTTCAGCAAGAAATGGGCAACACGGTAGTCGCCGATGCCCTTCCTTTTACCCTCGGTATCCGAGGGAACTTCCATCGGAAAGACTTTCCAGAATATCGGGTCCGTGACTGGACATCCGGATGGAGATCTTCGGCCCACCCGAGCTTCTTTTGGAAGAGGATGTAGAAGATCGGGGGATGGACTCCCCTAGAGCAGCGGATCGATTCGGCGTCACAGCCTTCGTCGATGCCGACTTCTCCTTCTTCGGGGTGTTGGCCGCCCTCAAGGAACCTCCTGCCGTGGGTTGCGCCAGGACATCCTCGGTCCGAGTGAATTTGGGGGCCATGGCCATACTTGTCTTCCTCTTCTTCGCCATCCGACGAAGAATTTCAAGGTCGGACGGGTTCATCGTTGGACATAAAACACAAGACTCGATCAATGATAATGACAAGAAAAGAAAAGACGACCCAAACAAAATCGCATGAGAACACTTACTCTTCGGATCAGTTAGAATCAGTCCGACCTTAAATAAGTTCTCCTCGATAAGAAATCTAGACAGCGAAAGAGGAGTAAGACGAAAGATTTGACTCAAGACATCCTCCTCGACTTCAAACAGTGTTGAAGGTCTGACAGCCGACCTATGAGGTCGCCCCCATGATGTGCTAAAATCTCATGGTTGCTCGGCCGATACAAAAAAGAAGCACTTCTTCTAGTTATACACCGAGGAAGGAGCGCCTCAAAAAAGACAGCATCCTCTCCAAGGAGAAGCATACCACCATCCGACCTCCGTCGGATGCTCCTTTAAAATGAAGCAAGCTCGGAGAAGATGGAAGGTAGGCTCGATCCCGAGGAGGAGGCAGTGGATGAAGAAACCTAAAATCGATCGCTAGGAGTTCGACGCCAAATAACAAAAGTTAATTCTATACAGGTTCAGAAGCTCGATAATTAAAAAATGAAAAGGCAACTTGAGGCCGGCCTTTAGCGATTCCTCGTAAATACCGATCCGTCCAAGTTGAGGAAGAGCTATACGCTCCCCAAGATCGGTGACCTCTAACCTAAAATTACCGAGGACATGGTACTTCATTCTAATGACTTCCAGGTCCTCCGAAGTGAGGACAGAATCTATTATGAAAGAGCTATAGTCCGGAACTTCATGTTCTTCGGATTGATCCGGAGAACCAACTACCCCAGAATCGTGATCCTCGGTAGAAGGATTATCCGAGCTCCAAGAAAATCGGGACAGACTAGATTGACTCATGAGTACGGAAGAGATTGACCTAAAGGACGAGGAGGCCGAGCAACAAGGGGAGTTAGGGCGGGATCGATGGTAGCTCGGCTGAGTCCGAGCTATTCCTTGCGTAAAGTACCGGAGTTCACCCTTTAAGTATGGACGGCTCCAATCTACTTTCATTTCATCTATCCTCTTAGATCTTCATCAGGTGTCAGATATCCGTTGGTCGGGATGGGTAGACCTGGAGCAAAGCAATGGATGGTTAGATTTCGTGGCTGATGGACTTCTCCCAATCTTGTCATGCTACCGATCTCCAACACCGCAATGCGGACATGATTTGAAGATCGACCTATGCTTCGATAGGGTACTTACATCGATCGCTCAGAAGTAGATCGACCTCGTAAGTGGGGGGCAAACATCTTCTAAAGTGGAATTGCTGAATAACTCTTTGCCATCGTGGTACATGACTCAAACACCTGTTCAAATAGACTGAGCATTTCTTGAAAGAAAGTGTGTGCGGCTGTTGCAGTAGGATGGCAAATTCTACAGGGAGGTGGTATTTATTCGAATGCTAAGCAGTACCAGCATCCTTATCTTTTTTACATGGTAGTGGGAGCTCTACCATCTCCCGACTCCATGTGGATTTGACATTATTTATTTCAAACTCATGATATCTTTGCTTTCCTAATGCTATATAAAGGGGGATATTGCTCTCTCTTGAGCACTCAAAGAGATGAAGTTTAAGCAGAAGGGAGAAGAAGAAGAAGACATGGCGTGATATTGGCTCGGCTCATCTGTTTTCATTTTAGATTCAGAAGATGAGGCGAGCCGAACCAATATCACTCATGTATGCTTCATTCATAAACAGTTCGGCGCCAAACCTTCTTTTCTTCATGGGTGAGCTTGAAATCGTTGTTGGTAGAGAATAGCTAAGCAGTAACAAAATTTCCTTCTCAGATTATTTCACTTCAGTTATGGCATAGCATTTTTCCAGTTAATTTTAGTGATCAAATCTTGAGCTCAACCCTCTTTCTACGTTTGGTCTGCTTCAGCATATTGATCCTTCGAGCCCTTTTCCACAATAAAAAAATAAAAATAAAAATAAAATAAAATAAAATCCTTCGAGCTCTTTCAAACGTTCAATGCAGTATGATCCCAATCCAAGGAGCTGTAGTTACTTTTCAAACTCTCCCGGCAAAATAATCTTAATGGCAACAAATTTAAGGATCCATTTTTTTTTTTTTTTCCTTGTGATTTATTTCTTTGTAAATACTCAACCAAATGTTTGTCTTTTTCTCGTTTTCAATTTAAAAAAAAAAAAAAATCAATCTTTTAGCTTAAATTGAAGATCAACAACAATGGTTTCTTCGGTCATCTCTCCAGCTTTACAGGAGAAGCTGGACCACAGAGATCTTTCTTCCAGTTTTTTTTATTCCTCCTGCATGGGCAACAATCAAGCAAAGCAACATGAGGGTCATCTCTAGTCAGAATCAGAACTTCCACTTGTTGGAGATATGCTTGTTTTATTAGCTTTGCTATCAGAAAGTCTCTTGCTTCTACTGTCTCTTAGACTTACTGTGCTTGGTGATAAATTATTGCTTCGTTCTAGTTTCCGTTTGGCCTTGCTCTTGTTGCTTCTCTTGACCAGCCTAACCAAAATGCTAGAAGGTTTACATGCGCATGATATGAACACCTATTCAAATCCACCGAGCGTCCTTAAAAACAATGACTATGAAGACATTATAAGTAGGATCACAAATTCTGAAACAAGGTTGGTATTTTTTTTTTCCTCTCTCTGGAGCATTAATCAAAGAAGGAGGATAAGGAGAAGAAGACATGGTATGATATTGGCTCAGTTCAACTCTTTCTGCTTAAAATTCGAAAGAAGAAAGAAAAACCAATATAACTCATCATGCATGTTTCTATCCTTTTCAATGCCAAAACTTCTCCATGGCTGAGGCCGAAAACTGTTGTCAGTTGAGAAACACAGCTCGGTAACAATTTTAGAACCTTTTTTTTAAATTATTAACTTTTTGTGGTGGCATAAAATTTTCAGGTTCTTTTTCCTAGTTGGCTCAACTTTTTTAAATTGAAAAGGATTATCAATTAATAAAGTTTATTTTGAAGCTCAACCCTCTTTGTATTTTTGGAGTGAAATGCGACGCTACTCCAATCTTTTGAACTGAAACTCATCCCCCCCAAAAAAAGTAAAGATTTATTTCATGCAACTTGTACCCTTTTTGAATGTTTATCTTTCCCTTTTCTTTCTTCTTTACCTAAAATTGAGGCAATCAACAGTCATGGGGTTTCTGTATCACAAAAAAAAAAAAAAAAAAATCATGGGGCCTCGCTCCAGATGATGAAAGTCCTGGGAATTTATATGTTCGATCTGACTAGTGCTACTTCTAAAAGGCAATCTTTAGAGGTGAAGCTTTTCTAATGGACTAGTGATTTCTCAGCAAGCAAGATCCTTTTTCTAGTTTTTCCTCCTGCATGAGCAACGGTCAGCAACAGTAATAGGAGGATCCATCAAAAGCTAGAAATGTCCTACTTCCTCCTGAAAGTAGATCTATAGTATTTTGCAAGACTTGCAATCAACTTTGAAGCAAAGTTTCAATTACGTCACCAAGTCCTGCATGTTCTCATTTCGTTCAATATGCTATCAAAATGTCTCTGGCTTATTGGCCACAACCTCTAAAACTTAATTTGCCTGATGATGGCTGAAGTGCTTTAATTTTCCATTTGTCCTTTATTTTGTTGCTTCTCTTGGTCGGCTAACTCAAATGTGCTTTGGGCTACCCAACTGTCTTTTGATAATTAGTTTTCTTAAGAGCTCGTACGAAGTCTGTAGTACCCTTTTTTTTCTTTTTTTGGTGTGTGGCTCACCAAGATTTCTTAAACAAGTTAACAGTCAATTTGATGTGAATTTAACTTTGTTTAAATTATTGATTGTATCAAAGAAGCGATTAGATCAGAGGCGTCTTATATATTTGGTTGTCCAACACCACATGTTATTTTGATTTCTCTCCGACTATCAAATGATCCAGTTCAGTCACCTACACTTGATGAAGGACGATTAGACAGATCAAGACATGCATGCAACCTCCTTATCCAATCACTTATTGTTGTGTATTATGTTCACATGGATCTCTCCAGTTCAAAAGCAAATTGGATAAGATCCAGGATTGGGGTATATCCTTGACACAGAAAAAAAAAGGAGTCACCTTCATGCAAATCCATCGTTGGATCACCAGAACACTTTTTGAGATCTATACGGTAGATTATCCAATGATAAATTTGTACAAAGAAAAATGTTCAACAGCCTCGAACCATTTGTTCGCACAAAAGATACAACCCCTGTTTGTAAGATCCATTGTGGTGCCGCCTAAAGATGTGTCATATATGAGATGTGGGATGGATGTCACGTGTCATCTATATATATGACGCGTGCCAAAAGTGGTATAAATGATTTAAGCTCAAACATATCTTAATATCAGCAGCAATACTCGGCAAAGTTAACCTCATCAGGTTATTAAACATAATCCAAATTCCAATATGCCCAAAGGCAATTCAATAAATAATTAACATCAAACCTTGCTTGGGATGGTGTCATAGCTGTCCTTAGTATTGGAATAAAGAAGTTGCCAATCAACTCGCCTGCAATTTAATCGCCAGCAAGGGATGGTACGACGTTCGTTAATCTCTCCTTCCAATCAACGCTGTGGACAGCTGGGACAAACCCGTCTCGTTGTGCGTGTGCTCCAAGCCACGTTGCATGATTCCCGCGTCTGTCCAACTGGCCCACGTGCCGTCGCTGGAAACGATACAATCTTTCGCCCATCCCACCGCCAGCCATTCGGCAACCCGCTGTGGCGGTGAACCCCGTCTTCCCCACACCCTAACCAGATCCAGCAATATTGCTTTTATCTTCGCTCCCAATATCCCAATAAAATTAGCCGGACACTGTCCACACTCTCTTGAAACCCGTTTGCCATTGTTCTCGGATTTTTTTAAAGATAAAAAATAAATAATAATTTATATTTTATCTTAATTTATAAAAATTTTTCTATATGTCAAATTACTATAATATTAATTTTATATTTTTTAATTTATTATAATATCCTCCTACCGGTCTTTTAATTTAGGAAAAACTCAGCGGTACCATAAGTTAGATGACTGATATGATTTAATTAAATTATTTTAAAATAAAATAAAATAAAATATAAATGTAAAATAATATTTAAGTTTAAATTTTAACTTTCTCTTTCTACAGATGATGGTTGTACAACTCCTATCAGCTATCAAAAAAAAAAAAAAAAAAAAGGAAGAGAGAAAATAAGATGATGAGAGGAGGATAAAAGGATGATGCCAAAGGGAGGCTTTTTTTTTGCTAAAAGAAATAAGTTTTTCTCTTCTTTGCTAAAAACTCTAGATTTAAAAGTTTTGAAGATATAAAATATTTAATTCAATTAATGAGAATAGATTAACATTATGAAGGAAAATATAGTTTTGTTCCTAACTAAACAAAGCAAAATAAATGTAAAGCTATAAAAAGATGGGGTGTTACAAAGTAAAGAATATAAGAGGAATGACAAGAATATGATATGAATTTTTTTCATTCCTATATTTTTTGAGTTTCTAGTTTTGAGTTGTGAGGTATTGTTAGAGATTGGTTTGATTCATGTATTATTTTGATCTCTTTCTTACATGATCCCAAATACGAGTGCTTTTTTTTTGCTTGTGAACTTTTCTTAAACATCTTTTACCTATGTAGTCACCTCATCATATGCATATTTTCTTTAATAAATCTATAAAAAAAAAAATGATATGAAAGGAGCAAGAGATGAATAGAGAACAGGATGATGCTCCTATTACTTTCCCTCCAATCTCTATTTAAGAAGAAAGTAATAGATAAAATGACAAAAAAAGAGAAAGATTGATTACTTGAGAGAGAGAGAAGGAGTAGGGAGGGGGCTGAGAATCCATCGAGTACCAAATAAATTCTAAATAGGAGCTAAGAAATCTAAAATCAATGGTATAAAAGAAAGGGAGCTAAGATAAAGTTAAGAATTCATCTTGTGCCTCCATCCCTGTACTATCGCCCCCATCCTTCTCTCCTACTCTCTTCATCTTATTTTCTTTTTCTCTCTTTCTTTCCTCAATGGTGGTTAGGAGGCCACCGACGAGGGTTGTACAATCGTGAAAGACAGTGGAGGAAAAGGATGAAGTTAAGATTAAAAGGGTTAAAAAAAGAGATGCAATTAAGATTAGGAGGGTTGGAGGAAGAGATGAAGTTAAGATTAGAACATAAATATTTTAGTCATTAGACTATTTAAAATCATTATATTTTAAAATAATCTAATAAAATTATATTACTCATATACTTTAAATAATATGCCACATGGCATTGATGGTGAATTTTCTCAAATTGAAAGATTAGTCGAAGATATTGCAATAACCTGTAAAATATAGTGTTGATATTGCTCAAACTAAAGATATAAGAGATATCTGCAAATTAAAATAAAATATAAAAAAAATTTATATTTTATTTTTATATATTATTATTATTATTATTATTATTATTATTATTATATTTTATTTTATTTTATTTTTTTTATACATGTACGTGTATATGATATGGATACCTCTTTGACATCCAACGGCTATTCGCTGACCAACAATCAAATAAAAAGGCACTGCTTCGCCTCCCATCATCCTCCCTGTCACTCTCTCACCTCCACAGTTTCCTCCAGGTGGCTGGGAAAGGGCTTGCAATAACACTGTAGAAAGAAGAAGAAAAGAGGAGAAAATGGTCGTCCCATCTGGCTTTGCCAACTGCCGCCGGCTCTCGTGGGCATTCCAATTCCTAGCAGCAACGGTAATAAGTGGGTGCTGGTGCTACCAGTACAAGGTGGGAGATCTGAACTCCTGGGGGGTGCCCCCATCATCCAACCCCCACGTCTACGGCCTCTGGTCTCAGAAGTACCACTTCCGCCTCGGCGACTCCCTCTGTAAGACACCCCCCCCCCTCCCCCCCCACCCCTTTTCTCTTTCGTTCTCATCACATTCAAATCCTGTCACCTTCCTCCGGTAACTGACCGCCCGATTGGACTTGCTCTGTTGGCAGTGTTTCTCTACCCGCCGAGCCAGGATTCGGTGATCCAGGTAACGGAGCGAGCGTACAACAGCTGCAGCCTAACGGATCCGATAAAGAAGATGAACGGTGGCAACTCGGTGTTCAATCTCACGGTACCCGGCAATTACTATTTCACTAGTGGCGTCCCAGGGCACTGCCAGAAGCTTCAGAAGCTGGCGATCGCCGTCCCCGCAGCTAATGGCGCCTTCTTCCCGCCGGCGGCCGATGCGCCGCCGCCGGGTGCATCGTCGGCGCTGCCGGCATCTTCGCCTTCGTATCCCATCGTCTTCGGACCCTCGCCGCCGCAGGGATCGGGGGCGGTGTCGCTCGGGACCTCCGCGGCTGTTGGGTCGGTTGTCGGTTTGGTTCTTCTGAGTCTCCTGTGAGAAGTGGGATCTAGAGAGTGCTGAGACTGAGATGAGGGCCATCGGAATTGGATCTTGGATCTGGATTTGCTAACGTTTTCTCTGTAATTTTAAATTGTCGGCACTTTCTTTCCTTTTTTGTGGAGAAGGTAGAGATATAATAAGATTATTATTATTTTTTAAAAACTTTTAGCAGTTACGGGCCATAGAACAGATGTTTTTGTAATTGTTAGACAAGATGGAGATACAATAAGATCATCATTATTATTTTTTAAAACTTCTAGCAGCAGTGATAGACGCGCTGCTATGTCACAAAGATGATCTGAGGCTATTACCATGATTCAACTAAAATATAAAGTACGTTTGGTTGGAGGGAGTTGAAATTTGGAATAAGGATGACAATGAATGATTTCTCATTCTTAGTTGGAAGCAGTTCCATCTCATTTTGATTTCAGAAGGGAGAATCAGAATGAGAGTGTTCTAATTCCGCTTGCTCTCCTAATATTCAAAATCCATTTTGATTCTCATTTCAGTTACAAACCAAATATGTCGGGGCGAATATGGCTATTCTAATCCTCATTTTAATCCATTTCAAGTTCGATTTCAGCCATAAACCAAAGATACCCATAGTGTATGCATTACAGGAGAGACTACCCTATTAACAATTCAAAGAAAATAAAGGGGCATGCAACATACCCTTGAATCACTGCCATTAGCATCCATCAGTGTTGTCGTCGTTGAGATGTTTTAAACGAACCCAGCCACCCAAAACGTAAATGCATCAAGTGGTGATTGAGTGCTCAAGCATTAATTACTCCAAGCAGATTTAACTTAACATGAATTTCCATTTTAAAGTTGTTTAAGGAGTTTAAAAACTTTTCTATTCAGGATTAGGATTCCGTAGTAGAAATTAGACTAATAAAATTCTCAAGAAAAAGAAATTAGACCAATATAATATGAACGTTCTACACAAGTGAAGTGCACATGCAATTATGCAAATAACATGTGAAGCATGGATATGGAACAGAAGTCAAATTCCATCACCATGAATTAAAAACAGGAATAAGATCGACAAGTGTTCTAACCGTATTTTGTTAGATAATGAGAGAACGTTACACAATAATGCTGATATTCATCATGTACTCCTTGATGTATGAAAGATGTCTGCCAAACTTGCCTGGCTCTGGCTTAACGCATATCTCCACCGTCTCAAAAACAGTTGTTTCAGGACCGTCACGGACGTCCCTACTCTTATCCATTTAATACGTCTTTTAAAAATGAATAATACCAACGTGCAGCGACATAAAGTCTAAACTCTATTTAGACATTTAATATATTTAAGCATCTAACTGGCAGTTTCGCATGGCTTTTAGGTCCAGCAGCAAAATCAGAATCTGAATTACTTTTGAGTGCCGTGTGCAAGTTGCAACTCCCAGAGACTGCTATATGCTGCAAACAAACCCAAGGGCAAAATAAGTTGCACCTCGCAAGAGATCTAAACACGCACCAATCAAGGATGTTTTGAGGACAGCCTGTTGCAATTCACAAAAAGGTAGCAGAATCAGCTACCTGTTTGACTCCAGAATTCTTGGTATCAAGTAACGTGGTTTGATGCAGAAGGTACTTTCAAATCTCAAAACAAATAATACATCGATTGCACGTAACAAAGAGAAGGTAACCAAGGTAATGTAGTAGGTACCATCAAATCTCAAAAGAAATAATATACCCAAAAGGTAACAAAGAGAAGGTACTATCAGATCTCTCATTAAAAAATCTAATTATACATTAATTGCACGTGAAATGTAGCAGCGGTACTTATGAAAGAAATAATTTACTAGCACCCCGGTACGACCCACTCCCTGCACCCGGAGGCGGTGGTTGGTGGCGCTGGCGCCTGTCACCCATGGAGAGCTGAGAATGGAGTGGTGCTGTGAAGCAGCACGCCTTATGAAAGCATCCAGCTGCTTACATCTTTTCTGTATCCTAGCAATAGCGAAGGCAGGGAACTGGGTGATGAAACATGCACCCAGAGAAAAAGCTAAGATCACACGAGGACAAAAAGAAACTAATCATACATCATGCTGATATTAAGAAGATGCTTCAAAATCTGCGCCCATAGGCTTTCCTTCAGAATAGCCCACAGGTGGTGTTGGTTCCATGAATTGGCTGGATGATTGTTTTGAGTCTGTCCCGACAAAAGGGCTCCTCGTTTGTGGGGTGTTTGAATCTACATCCATAGCAGAAGTTGTTCTGGGAGGAGATGGTGGCTGTACCTCCACATCTGGATAAGCAGCCTTGAACCTTGCTCTCAGACCATCATCAACTAACCTGACTCCATGCAATTGATTACCCAGTGATAACCACCTGATAAAACCATTCAACCCTTAGAATTGCAAGCCCATTAAATTGGAATGGATGGTCTGGTGCAGCATGGAAACGAGCTAGCAAGCAAAAAAGAAACAGTTAACTTTAAGCATAGAAAATCCGTGCCATAGAAAGGGAATAGAAACAAGAACCCATCTAGCGAGTTCATAACTCGGAAAGAAGCTAACTTCAAACTTCTGGAAACCAAGTTCATGATGAACGGCAGAACATTATCAAATAGGAACCTTGTCAACTTTTCAGTTAGGACAGCCTAGTTACAGAAGATTGTCATATGAAAGAGATACATTTATCCTGAATGCCAACTTTTCAAATTAGGACAATTTCTTCTTATTCTTGTTTTTTTATTCTATTCTATTCTATTTATTTATTTAGGGCAGGGATGTGGATGGGTCAGCAGTAGGAACTAGGTTCTCTATGGTCCTTCATCGGAAAATAACTTTAAACAGCAACTTATCTATTGTTATGATGAAATATCCTGAATAAGACAGCTCACAGTGTTTTCGATACAAAAATGCACAAACCATTCTCCTGCAATCAAACTAGGGAATTGCCTGAACACAAACATTATAATGGAATGGGTGAAATATGGTAGGTTATTGGCATCAAGATCTAAGCTACCATTTGTATCTATCTAGTGAGTACATAACCAAGGAAAAAGAAACCAGAATGTAAGTGCATACCCAGCATGTGTATTGTGCATTCGAGCAAACAATTCCAACTTCCTTGTCCTGGGGCTTATCCTCTCCAGCATTGGGTACATCTGCAGTGAAAGAATGTACAAACGTGAGCTGCGGCGGACCTCGGACTTGCATATTGAGAAAACTTGCATAGTTAACAGGTGTATAATTGTGTATCTAAATTTATGTGATACGAATTAAATATAAAGGAGGAGCTTTTAGTGGAGTATAACAGAACACAGTTGCATGACAAGGCATTTTTGATTGCCTTGTCAGAGCAAAACTATAAAGTGCTGAAACTTAAATAATTATTAGTGACAAAAACTACTAAACTGGAGTGCCCAATTGTGCTCAGCGTGAAAGGAGCACATGTTTTTGAGACTCTTTTAAATAAAAATACCATTTCCTATATGTTCAAAGGAGTCCTTTACGCACAAATTTGACTTGAACCTTGGCTAAGGTAGAATCTCTAGCATGCAGTGCAGCATGCAGCTTCTGGAAAAAGGAGGAGCATAAAGAAGAATGAAAGGAAAAATAGCAGAGAATAAAGAAGAAAAAGACTATGAAGTCTGGATAAATTTTGATAAACACCAACAACTGAAATCAAATACCTTAGAAAATGTCCAGAAGATGAAAGGAGCTGACAATATGTTGAAGGGGTTAGGTAAAACAATATGGGCGCAAAAATGTAGAATGGGGAGAAAAATTAAGAAATACAATGCCGAAAATGAAATGATACAGGATGTCAGGAGTCGAGAAAGAAAATTTTGAAAGAATTAATTTTTATAAAGGAAGTAAATGATAGACTATGCCAAAAGCAAGGTTCCTTGTGAAGAAAGACAACCATTGAGATCAATGCTACCAAAAGATTTTTCCAAGGATCAGTTTAAGCCTTTCAGATTCTAGGTTTTGATATCATGAAAATAATAGTATCAAAAAGCTGATAATGTGAGAAAAGGAATGAGAAGATGTATTCTTTCTCAATCAACCCACTAAGATGAACTATAGGCATTCTTAATGAATGGGGTTGTATACTGTCAAATTAGCAACACCAAGCAACAATGGCATGCTTAGAATTAGTTATATTCTATTTCTGTTGAAAAGAAAACATGGCACAACATCTGATTACCTCATCAGGTTTTCGGCTGGTTTCACGAACTTCAGCTACAATAACATCTGTATCGATGTTCCTATTCACCTCTGGGTTTCCCTTGATCCCCACAAGACAATGTTCTTTACTATGATTGAGCCAATGGCCTGTACGTCCAGTTCGAATAATTCGTTGGAGTTGATTGGTCTTCACCCATATGAGCTCCTCAACACGCTTGTATCCCCAAAGCTCCAAACTGATAAATGTTAAAAAGAGAAAAAATTCCATCAGTTTGCCTCAAAGTCCTACCACTAGTCTAAAGCCAACTGTTCATATAAACAATATAAAATAAATGAGCCAATGCCATCACGTATAAGAGATTAAAAAGGAACTTGCAACAAGAACATTTGATATGTTACCGTCTCTGCATGATTAGAAAACTTAGTAATGGAAAGGTGCAATGATCAGAAGAAAAACCAAACAGAATTAATCAGCTAAAAAAGTTCTAACTAATTTCAATTTGTTAAGCTGAAAAACAATTTTGGACAGCAATGACTAATTCTTGTCCCACCCAATCTAGTGATAAGATAGAAGTACAAAAACATGATCATGTATAGTAATACTACGGAAAAGGCTGCTTTACTATAAACACCAAGATGGATATCCTTCATCATAAAAGAGCAGCAATTTACAATCATTCCTTTCCACCTAGGCTCCAATCAAGCTCTTGTTTCCTTCTATTATCTACAGTTTGGATTCACAGTGACAGAACCTTTAAACCATCATGTCTCAGCTAAATGCCATATACATCACCACGGAAAGGAGCAGTTTGGGCAGATCAAATATCAACATGTTGGTTATACCATGCATCAAAAGAATCCATCTCACATACAGTACAAATTTCAACAGTGTTAGATTTTCTAACAAAAGACCCTTTGCAGTTTGACCATATTATGTCTTTGAGTACCAAGACTAAAAATAATTACAGTGATATGACATGACTTGATATGGTAGAGGGGTCTGCGTTCGCTAATATTCACAAGGAACTGCAGGGGAACATAAACAAATTTGATGAGCCCACTGTAAGAAGACACCTCCCTCAGTTACAAGTTACTCCAATGTAACATTAAGTCTCTCAAAAGGACAAATATATATGAGACATCAAGAAAAAGTAAGTAACTGCAATCAAACGTCAGGGGCCAGGGGTTATGGTTGACTGCCTGCTCAGACATGCTGAAAGCCTGCCCTTGCTACCACATTTTCAAAACGTTTTTAAATAAAAGATGAAATGGCTAAGTCATCATTGATTCTCCTAACAACGAACAATATAAACAGTTTTCATGCACAATATGGCAGAAACAGGACATCCCTCAGTCACAAGTTACTCCAATGAACTTTTAAGTTTGCTGCAAAAAACAAAATATATGAGAGAACAGGAAAAAGAAAGTAATTGCAATAAAAGTCCAGGGGCCAGGGTTACGGTTGATTGTCTGCTCTCACATGCTGAAAGCCCACCCTTTATACCATATTTGCATATGATTAAAAAACAATAAAACCTCTAATGGCTAAGTCATTATTGGCTAATCTAACACAGAGTAGTACCAGCAATTTCCATGCACAATATGGTAAAAACAAAAATTTACCATTCACGCCCAAGTTCCATTGCACGCCCAGTGACCCATAGAAAAATCAGACCATCAGTCTGTAATGCAGGTACATTGAGATTTCTCATCTCATCATCTGACATTGTACCATATGGCAATTCCATATGAATGTCCCAAGGTGGGTCTGCCATGATAACCCCAAACTGCCCTAAAATGTCCATTCTGAAGGTACGGATGTCACAGTTTATCCATTGAGGCTCTCCAAGCTCCACTTCTGAACAATATTCGGCCCTTTGGGACTTGATTGGTTTTAGAGGTGGAAGATTAGTAGCACCCATTATCATTGAAGGTATGTCTGGTGTTTGGTCAAGTTCATAATGAACATATTTGCAGGTCTGTTAACAAGACATCTATCAGCTACAAATCATAATACAAGAAAAAATGACTAAGGGGATTTGATAAAAGAGAAAAAAGTTAACCTTTGTGTGACGGCATGTATCAAGAAAGGAGCAGTCGCCTAAATTTGTATCAGTGTGTGGAGCAATAATGCGCCGAAAATGCACCTACAATCAGGTGGCAGGTTAAAAACAGTATATGGCAATCAGAAGATGTAAGTGATTTGATCAAAAAAGGAAGATCAGCGGAAGCAAGTTGATTTCCTATAGTCAAAATATTAAACACACACTAATTAATAAGCACATTCTCCACAGTCCCTTCAATTTCTTCCTTTTTAATCCTTAAAAAAATTCATCTATTCACTACAGAAAGTATTTTATCTTAAAGAGATATTTGATTTCACCCTATCTACGCTATATGTCAAGAACCTAATAAGTCTGTAAATTCTTTCTATGACTGTGCATATAAATTGCATGTTGCATTGTCTGTTTATGAGTCTTTAAATATAACATTACTGTATCTAATTTATGGTCCATTGAATTCCAAATCTTCAATATATATGGCTTTACATCAGGAATCCTAACAAGTATACATTGTATATTCTTTCTATGGAGGATGAGCCTTGGCACAATGGTAAGATTGCTTCATTGCGATTTGGAGGTCATGAGTTCCAAACAGGGAAACAAAGTCTCTATGTGCAGGGGCATGACTGTGTATGTTTGACCCTCCCCATATCCTATAAAGGCAAGAGCCTTCTCCACCTGGCTGCCCATTTTTTGTATATTCTTTCTATGACTGTGCATATATATTGCATGTTGCGTAGTCTATTTATGAGTCTTAAAAATGTAGCTATATTTTACTATCTAATTTAGGGTCCACTGAGTTCCAAATCAATATATATGTGGTTTTCTGTATTATCAAAGCAGTGCATTCACTTCCAAATCCTTTGAATTCTTTTTATTTGCTAAACATGCTTGGTAAACTTCATCAATTACAAGTGATCTTAAATCTTAATTTTTCTCTTCAAGCCTAGCCTTGAAATGAACTTACCTCTAGCACATCATCTAAGTTCTCAGACCAAACCGACCTATTAGAGCAGTATTTCAGAGTTGGAAATGAAATCATTTTTGCTGATCATTAACTATAATGATGTGACTAGGAGGAACCTACAACTTTTTGGCATTAATCTATATTGAGTTAATTACTTACTCATTCCTTTCTCATAATATGAAACGAGGTTGTGTGAAACACAAGTATGATGATAATATGAAGATAATATAAGTGTAGCATACAAACATCCAAAAGATTCCATAGAAACCATATCAAACGCAAGATAATGAGATATAGGCATAATTACATTTTTATGCATGATTTTGTCAAACAATCAATAGTAACACTAACCTTCTCACATGCAATGAATGAACCAGTTTGGCGTCGGCAATCTTCTTTAGTTAAATGTGTACAATATTCTTTGAGTTGAGAGCCACCCTTGGTCTTGAACTGAAAACAGAATGCTCAACATCAGGTGTCATGAGTGGTAAAATATGCATGGAAATTAACAAATATTTGAGCAGGAAGCCCTCAGCAGCTTCCACACATAATTCAGTGATAGAAGCAGTCAAGATCCACTGTCCTTGATAAGGAACCAAAAGGGGAAAGGCATTTGAGACTTCATATAAAACAAAACTTTCACTACGACTAGCACTGGCAAATATAAAAATGTGGATTAAACCCCCATAATTTTGTGCAGGTCAATACAATTTAAACAACTTATACACGTTCTGGGATATTCACCATTTCTGTATTGTTTCTGATCATGAAGTAGTTGTGTTGAAATCAAAGTTTGAGGAGCAATATGCAAGTATTATTCATTACAGAAAAATCTGCATGCTCACACATGCTCTCATTAGCTAACAAGTCACAACCCAAGTTATGAGAACATTTTCTACCTTGTGGCGGATATTTAGGAATGAAGAAAATTCAATATGTTTGAAGGGACAATGTGCATTTAGAATGGGCAACCAGCACCTTATAAAATGTCACCCATCAGAAATACTAATATGAGTTTAAGCTGCTATCGGCATTATATTTTCATATGCTTCACTTTGACTCGATTCATCTGGCCAAAATGCAATTCAGGTATATGTCAGAAACCAAATCAAATTGGTACAACTAACTCCATGGATTATTTTAGTATCATTCAATCCCCTATTGGTACAGATGCCTAACTCTTTAGAATCCTCCCCTGCACACAGTTAACTTAAAATACTACATGTTCATTCACTGAAGGTAAGCTCTTCAGATTGCTTGAAATTCAACATATTTAGCTTCATTTGATTATATTAAGTATTAGATATTTCTTTGAGTTCAAGATATATACTTATACTTGGTGTACGAGCATATTGGATCAATTTATGAATTATTTCATAAATTGGATTCTTTCAAGCAAGTGGATGTTGACCATCCTATGAGAAGTGCGGATAGAGTCAATAATTATTTATTAGCAACTTCAAGAATTAAAATGAATTAAAGCATAAGCAAGAAGGTTTTCTTCTTCTTGATTTCTGTAAAACTCTGCAAGAAGTAAATGTTAGATGTGTGCCCTAGAAGCCAGATTGGCTGACACTTATAATACACTTTTAAGGATAATTTTATAATTTTAACTATAAATTAATAAAAGAATTATTTTCTATCATAGTGTATATTTAAAGTGTCTGTGATACATCCTTTGAGTTAATGAAAATGACAATTCATATTTTTAAGAGTTGAAAATTTAAGACATGAATTCTCATAATTAACTCATAAACTGCTTCCGACTGTAGGATCATCATGAGGATGGTGATCGATTTGGAAGGTTGGTGTACGATCGCTTTCTTAGGATAAATGTGTCTTGAGTTTACGGTGTGAAGACACCGGAACGAGAGTACAGGTACTAGAACGAGGGCACTGAGCGTGACCATCTCGAGCAGTCATAAGGAAGTCTATCTTCTCATCGATGACTGGCTCGATGCTGCAGTGGTGTGTCTGATTCTTGAACCTGAGGTGTATCGGTAGTTCACTTTGAGGGTGTTATAATTTGACTACACCATAACTCGATCTCCTAGCCATTCGGAATCCTGAGATGTATGTTGGCTATAGCATGTTCATTGTAAGAATTGGATTGCACCAATAAGGAATCTATCTACCTCGGTAGATGAAAAGTAGCCCTATGATAATCATGAGATTGAGTTCTTAAGCCCATGGCTATGGCAAAGTGAAGATGATAGAAAGAGTTTCTATTAGGATTTCACATCGGACTCGAATCAAATGATTAATTCATATGACGGATGTTGGGTTTGACGAGTTCACCTTAACCCTAATCCTGTCAGAGCTCAAGATAGAAGAATCCAATCACACAAATAGCTGCACTGAGAGGTTCATTTTCAGTTCTGATGGATTGCCACCATATACTGCTAGGTGTTACTGATGGATTTTGGAAGCAATTAGAATGATTTTGATGATCGATCATTCTAATTGTATGAATCAGAAAAGTTCTGGTCCATCGAAAGGTGTTTCGATTATTTCGATGATAGAGATCACGACATGTCTCATTATCATACGGAACTGAACTTAACTAGATCACACAAATAAGGGTTTGGGTCTGGATGTCATCAATTAAGCTAATCCAGTTCGATTAATTTAGATTAGAACCAATCAGATTCAAGATAATCGTGCTAGCACATGATTGAGCCTGACTTTCTCCTTCTGTAATCTTTCTGATTCATCGCAACCGAGTTAAATTTGATTTGACTCATTTCTATATCTTGAATGAATTTATTTTCATCTGATTGGAACCAGTCCAGATCAAATTAATTGTAGAAATTAAATTCATTCCTAGTGCAATTGGACTAGGATCAAAAGTTGACCTATTTGAGAGAATTGAGGATCACCTGATCAGATGCTTCTAGAAAATTCTTTAGAAATTCTTTTGATCTGATTTTTGGATATGTGATAGGGCTCGTGTCATGCTATGGGTGTGCCAAATTTCATGATTTATGATGGTGGTTTGACTGGATTTTGATAGAGTTTGATTTAGATCAAACTCTTGAGGGAAGAGTCCTAGGCGCAATGGACTCTTCCTTATCTACTCATGCTGCCACCTTTCAGATTGAATTTTGGCGACAAAACCAGATGAGATCTGGGTTTTCATGTGGAGAATAAGTCCCAGAGTCCCTTTGATCAAATAATAAATGATTTGGTCAAAGAAGGACTCTAAATGGCGTTGGATTTAAGAAACCTTTCTCACGCCAAAAAAAGAGATCGCATGATTTTATTTTCCATGCAGAGGTGTTGTCGCCCATGCCATATCCCACGGCCCCTTTATCCTCTCTCTTCCTCTCTTCTACAAGCCTAAAAAGTTAGGCACAAATCTGAGTTGAAGGTTCAAGATTTTTGACACAAGATTCAGGATCTACGCAATGGTGTTCGTGAGATGAACGAACTGCCTTCAAAAATAGTTTTGAAGGATCTACAGATCAAATTTAGATCTGATCTTTGGAGGAGAAATTCGCGACGAAAAGACGTTCAAATCCTGCCCAAGTGGATACCGATAGAGGCCAGATGCGTGCGTGGCTCCTTTCAGAATCTCAGGAACCAACAAGATCATCGTAGGATAATCAGATTACCTAACAAGATACCTAAAATTATATCTAATTTAATTTAATTTTTAATTTTTAATATCAGATCATCATGATCAGATCTGAAAACTCTTAGATCTGATCGGATCGTAGGAATTTTTGTACAATAATCCACCTTAGATCTGAATCTGGACGATCTTACGGCGGAAAATCAGATTTTCCTTCGGTAAAGCCTCCTCTTCTGCTATACTTCTTTTTAAGGCAAGTGATAGAATTAGTACATATCACAGAAAAAAATGCAAGAAAAATCAACAACTGTGCAGTGAGTCTATAATGAAGGAGCAAAAGATCACACCTTTTCCCATTATATTGCAAAAAGCGCAAACTAAAATCAAGCAACTGTGGATACTAACCAAACCAACAAACACAATCTTTACTGTGAGAACAATTCACAAACATAAAAAAGTATTAACCACTCAATTTTAAAATTAACACTTCAAGATGCCAATCCATTCGACTATTAGAGAGACCCTAACTTTAGAATCACATCATTTTCTCACTTGTTATTTAGCAAGAAATCCATCAAGGCATGTGTTGATGAATAACAATATAACAATAACAGTTGACACACCGAAGAGCGACACGTATACATAAGAACCAAAATTTCCGTACCTTTGCAGCAACAGCAGTTTCTTTTGCAGTCGGGCGGTGAATGAGATCCAAAAGTTCCTCTCCAGTCTTCGATTTTTGCATTTCCCTGAACGTCTTCTTGTTCAGCAATGCTTCAAGGTCCTTCAGCTCATCCTCTTCGGTCCTTTGGTTCGGTGGCGCCAGACTTGGGCTACCCAGAGCAGCGCCAGGCCCCATGACAGGCCTGTGGGGAGGAGGGGTGCCCATCATCCTCGGAATCCCCATCAAGCTCATAACCCTCGGCCCGCCTCTTGGGCCAACCATGGTCGGTGGAGCGCCAGGCCGTGGAAACATAGGAGACATGCCCGATAAATGAGAGTCAGGAGGCCCCATCCACATCTCCGGCGGTGGCCTCGGCATCATCGCAGCGCCAACATCGACTCCGCCCATCCCCGGCCCCTGACCCTTATTGTTCCCATTGCCGGAGCTGGGTTCCGCCACCGGTGACTGCTGATTCTGGGAGGAGCTCTCGGGGTGCTCCTTGAGGAGCTTGTTCCGATCAATAGCCCGAATCATCAACACAGACTTCCCGTTCACCGTGAACTCCTCCAGCTGCACCCCACCGGTCTCCTCGGCGATCCGCCGGAGCGCTGTCTCGACAGCAGAGATCGGTCCGCGCTCCCCTCCGAGCTCGACCAGGGCGGCCTTCTCGGCGGGGGTGGCAGAGGACTGGTCGCCCTCGAGCCGGCGGAGCAGGGCGGCGGAGTCGATCTCGGTGAAGGGGACAAGGTCGAGGAGGCAGACGGCGACCATGGCGCGGACGACCGAGAGGCGATCGCCACCGCCGCCGTCGGCGTCGGGAGGGGAGCGGTCGCGGCGGGGCCCAGGGTAGGGCTTGGGACGGGTACGGGGTGGGAGGGAACTGGAATCCGGGAGCGGGGGACGGCGGCGAGGGTTGAGGGGGCGGGGGGGATCTGGGGGAGTGTTGGGGTTAGGGTTAGGGTTGGGGGTGGGGTAGAAGGGGCGGCGATTGAAGGCGGAAATGACGCGGAGGGAGATGTCGAGGGAGGAGACAAGGTCCGGGACGAGGGTCTGGAGGGAGACGATGAGGTCCTGCTGGACTTGCCGGCGGGCGTCGATGGAGTCTTCCAGTTGGTGGCGCATCTCCTTCAGTGCGGTGACGTCGTCCCCTCCGCCACCGCCGCCGTCGGTCTGGGAGTCCATGGCCGTAAGTGTCCCTCCACGAGGGAGAGATCCGACAGATTATGGCTTGCGCAGGTCCCAGGGCTAAACTATCGTAATACGTGCTTTATTAACATCCAGGTAGTCACGCGATGTTGGATCGTCGCAATGAGTTCAAATTGATTATTAGCACAAACGGCATGCACCAAGTAGATAAACCTCCATGACTGCAGGGCTGCAAACAAATCATAATTTTGAATCCCAACCCTCAAGTAGGATCAAGTTCACTACAATGAGATTACATATGGATCCAATATCGGTACATTTGATAAGGATACAAATCGATTCCGAAGTCATGGATATAGACATAAACACAAGTTGGATATTTATGAATACAAAATTAAAAATATTATTAAATAAATAATAAATTAAAATAATAATATATAAATATTATTATATATTTTTAAAAAATTATAAATATTATATAAATATAATTATATTTAATTATAAATAAATATTTTTTATTTATACTCACTTTTATTTTTATTTTGATGGATATGAAATTGGATGCTCAAATTTCTATCCATATCTTCATAAATTTGAACATTAAAATATATTCAATCAGATAACATCCAATTCACCCCTAGATTAGGGTCAAGTTTGATCTAAGCCTAATCTAAAATTTTCATATTCTAGTAGGACTGGATTAAATTTAGGTTTGCAATTCAAGTTGAATTGAATATAAATCATCAAAAAAAGTTAATAAAGCTAAAAATACCTATATATATATATATATATATATATATATATATATATATATATATATATATATATATATATATATATATATTGATGTGTTTGAAAATATATAAATAAAAATTCATCAAAATAAATAATAGATATGAATGTCTAGATAGAATTTAAGCAACAATAGACGAGAGATTCTATGTTTTTTCACAAGCATAAATTACAAATACCACATGATCAAACTCCACAAGCATAACTAGAGGGTAATCGTCCACGACAATACCCCCAGTTGGCCAAGAAGCCAACCGGCATCCATGCAACTTGGATCCCCACCAGCGGGCCATGATGCCCTCCAACTCTTTAACACATGTATGACAACGCTGCCATATATGTAAGGTCAGCATCAGGAGCCCTGGAGAGGGCATGATCGTGGCGTTGCCCCAAGTCTCGCCTGTACTTATAGATAACAAAACCAAAAACAAAGCCGCGGATCAACTGCTGCCGTGGAAAGGCCTTGTGGGCAAACCAGAGAAGAAAGGCAGCCTCAGGCAGTTGATTGCTAAGTAGGTGCCAAGGTCATCAATGATCCTACGAGGCCCAATCAGAACCCATGCAATGGAAGCATCGGAGAAAACTAGGCATATCCATCAGGAGCCGGTTTGGCTTGATCGCATGTGCTCATGAGCCACCATGCAGCTCCCAGGAGCACCAGCGCCGACATAAAGGTTCCCACCACCTGATAGAAACAAAGTTGCATCAATCATCCTATGGTCACAATAGCGGTGCATATGATTCATCATGTTTCGAATTCATGCAGCAGTTAGCTAAAAAAGATTTGTATTTATAGTGGTTTGACACAATTTTGAATGGGCCTAGCGTTGTAACTTAATTGCCTGATGATGATTAAACATCTAGTTTTAAATCAGCATCTATAAGAAAAAGCTGTTCAAAGGTGCTGTCGATAAAAATGGAGAAAATTATCATCTGCCAGAATGCTCTTCCATGTGCAGCAGACCTAAACTAATCCTTGGTACCTGCTATCTTTGCAAGAAAACTGGCGGCATGCTACAATTGCGATTCCAACAAGACATTGCTTGGATATGCATGAACACTCCAAGGCAATACTTCGAGTATCTTATAAATCTATATGAGACCCATATGCAATTAAGACGAAAGAATTGAAACAGGTGAGAAAACAATCAGACAAGGCAGAGCTTCAGTGATTTAGAGAGAACAAAACGGATCAAGAACGTGTAAATCAGATAATGGAACGTTATGGAACTGCTTAAATGAAGAATTTACTCCTATTAATCACTTAAGAGAAAAGCCTGATAAGAAATATAATGGTGGACAACATATTTATTAGGATTGTGACAAATCTGATGCTTAGGAGTTAAGCCAACAGAATTCTGCAGGGTATATGGTACCACAACCCCAAAAATAAAAAAGCCCTGCAAGAGAGATTTATCATTAAATGGACGATCATTTGGGATCTCAGGCTCTCAGCATGTTTTTTTTTTAAAATATAGATAGCTGCATGATGCATTTTGAAAGGCTGAGCGCTTTGGATGGCCCTAGAATCCATGTTCATAACCGTCAAAGGAGACTTGCAAAATTCATATGAACTATGTACTAACTTGGCAGTCTACATGAGGATTAGGGAATTAAAACAAAAGAGAGTTTGTCTTGTAGCGTGCGGTCCTCAAGTAAGAGACTGGTAGGTCCATTCAAGATAGATAACGAGGGGCCTAATTTGATGCCAGAATATCCCCTCATTTGTCTGATACATCAGTTAAGACTTCCTCCAGGAAGGGGCCCTAGTTTGTAAAACAACTGCTTCACCCTCCCAAGAGATTGGATCATGTGACAGAAACAAGTCTGAATGTGAAAATTTTATAGCAATGTACTGGATTATCTGTTGTTTATGAACTTATCTGACTTCAATTATACACTAATTCTTTGTAAAAATATTGAATAGTAATAAGCTGAACTCACGCTACTGTTCCACCTGGAACACATTTAGAAAAAGGAAATCCTAACTAAATTTCTAGATTCAGGGCCTGCATCTGCAGGTGGACCCGTGGCATCAAACAGGCAGAGTGGAAAGATGTTCTGCCCTATATCACACATTAGCAACAAGCACATACAAGCAAAACTAAGAAACAAGAGCGTGAGCTTCTACCGGGTTGTGTCCACTTGCTCCTAGGTCCTTCCCTTTTCGAAGACAAGACAGAGAGAGAGAAACAAAACTTTATGCCATTGCTTCATGCAATGCCCAAGTTTGAAAACTTCCAGAAACATTAATGCCTGTTTCATGCTGATAAAGCCATACACCTCAAAGCACATATTTGCAAGGGGACGGCCTGAGTCTACAAAGCCAATGAGGTACTCAGTAATGGCATTCAACCTTGGCATCTGTTCCGTAAATTATTCAGATAAAGACTGATTGCAACATAGATGATGTAGCTTCCAACGGGGAGAGTAAAGAAGATTGCCACCGCACATGCTGGCAAGATACCCCACCATGGTAATTGAAGTCGGTCGATAAAATATTCACATGCAAAGATTGTGAGGGCAACACTCATCACCAGGATGCATAAAACTACCACAGAGGGACTTGGTTGTATCTGCTCATTAGCCTTGTGTGCACATGCATCTTCTTTTCTTGAAAATCTAATTTGCTCATTTACCATCTCTCTCTGGCCATATAGAATCAACCAATAAGTGACCACTAAGTTTCAGGCCGAGGAACCAAATCCCAAATCTGTACCAAAAATTAATGAAGCATATCTCAACTTATACCTTCCATGGAGCAGGAGGACATGAGCCAGTGTGGCGCTGTGTGAGGCAAAGCTGAAACCCCAAGTCATTACAAAAAAGGTGCTAAGATACAGAGGCCCCTTCTTCTCACAAGCAACAGCATCGAGGATAAAGCTGGAGTCAGTGATACTGGAAATGTTGTTCTTTCATCCGATGACATCAAGAGACCATCGGAAAGGTCTTGGTGTTATACATATCTAACCAATATGTGATTGGGTGATGCCATACACTAGGAAGAAGCCAACTGCAATATCTGCAGTATCCAACCATGGGCTGCCAAAAGGACTGCGAAGATAGGCACAGACAGATGACCAACCAAGTGCGAAGATAGGCACAGACAGATGACCAACCAAGTCCAATGACCGCAATCCCAACAAATCCAAGAGAGCAAGGTTAGTATCTTGAAGAGGTAACCGGGGAAATATGGTATGCAAAGCCGCAGACGAAGGCATTCAGGAACTGTTTACGAGTCAAGCTGCGCCTCAGCCTGTTTTTCTTCTCATGGAGTCCCTGTGCCCAGAATATGTATCAAACAAAAACGTATAATTAGCTACTCCTTACATTGGTTCATTTCATAAATCAGCGATGTTCTTTAAGCCTTCTGCTTAGCTTGGAACAAGAAATTACAAGGAAGAGAGAGGAAGGTATACCTGAACAAAGAGTAAAGGCCACCACATAACAGCAGGCTCCACCAAGTACCTCCTAAACGATCCTGCCCAGCGATATCCCAGTACCTGCTCTCCACCAAACAATTGGATCCAATTCAATGCTAAGAATATGATAAAACAACCAATTGGAAACCAGAATTCTTAGACAAACACCAGCTCCGCTTCCCTTGCTAACTGCCAAAGATATTGGGAGAGAAGGATCAACGATAGTTGAGCCGTAGATGGTCACCAGCGGAAAAAGGCATTCGAGGTGAAGTTCCTTTCTTCACTTGCGGTTCGTTACGTAATTTGCCTTCCGTTTCTTGTTTCCTCTCTTGGATCGGATATGCATAGCCAATTTTGACGGGTTAAGAGACTCGAATCAGAACCCAGACCCATTGCCGAACATGTACAAGCCGTACAGGAGTATGGGGCCACGAGAGAGTCAGTGAACCGCATAACTGGATGAGCGGGTCCCACTGCTATGGCAAATCATCATCAACTCATCGAGCCCTCCGGACTCGAACTAGAATAGTCGGTGAGCATCTGAGGCTCTGTGGAGCGGGCCGTGTCCAGGAACACATTCGGCCTGCGCGCGGGATTTTGGGCCATAGCGCGTGAGCGCGCAGCGAGCAGGACTCAAGTGAGAGTACATGGCCCACAACACGAGGGCACCATCGGCGCAGGGACGGGAAAAAGCAAAAAAAGAAAGGCACAAAATTAAACCCTGACAGTTTTTTTCGCTTTCTTTTTTATATTTGCCATTCGAAACATCTAAATGTAGAACGAAAGTTACGAGACAAGAATAACATGATTTAATTGGTTAACCATACATGGGAAAGCAAAGCGTAGCTTAAACAAATACTCAGTTGAACCTTCACAAGTTTGTAAATTATAAAGATGAAGATCTAAACAAGGAAAAGGCAAGTATGATCCAAATGACGGGAAAAATCAGTAGCACCGACCAGTAAATGGGTTTGCATTTCCGATGAAATGATGCAAACAAGTTTTCTCCTCATAGAAGACACAGAATCGTAATGCCAAATTTAATTCTTCTAAAATCATAATTAATTTTTCTCACCTCGTCTTGGTAGCCCAAAAAAATATGTCCATGTCATAAGGTGCCACTCCAGTACTCAACAACACCTGATAATGACATTGAAGCGGGCCAAAGTGCTCCATAAATGGCCCGATCTCTCGTGAACCAAATCTACCCGCTTTTGAATTACACAAACCCCTTCCTGTGCACCAGGAAAAACAAAGGATAAGATGATTGAACTGGTTAAAATAACACGTAATAATAATAATAATAATACCAATTTTATATAGATCCAGAAGACGTATTGTGACCAAGTGGAGAGGACGCTACCAACACCTTCAAGTACTCAAAATGTAAATTGCCAGAATAAAAATAATTAAAAAAAGACAATATATATTCTTATATCACTGATAAATATATTTCACCTTTTTTTTTCACTCTTATATTTGCAATAGCAAGTCAAAAACATTTTTAATACAGCCACCAATCACATCCAGCTAGCAACAAAAAGAAAATTGGCGGCATGTAGTAGAGCAGACCATCACAAAGCCTGAGTGTACCACTGTAATGACACTCCAATTTTCTAACAAGTTAAGCTTTCTTTCACTCCTATTAGTCCTTTTTTTTTCTCGATAACTGAGAACAAAATTTTAAAAAAAATCCAAGATATGTTGGAAAGCTGCAATGGCAAAGGCATGTGAATTATCATCACAACATAACGTAGTAGATCTTCAAGTCAAATTAGAAAAAAAAAAAAAAAAACATGTTTATGCTAACCATAAGATTATCTAGCTTCACTATTTATCTTCAATGTGTAAGTTTGGATTGAAAATCGCATCATAAATTATGCCTGCTTGAGAACAACAAATGTTATTCAGGCAAGTAAATCAGAGGATATAGCCTATAAGAGCACAACATCAACGGGAGAAAGTAACCGAGTCTGAACCTTCAGAAGTACTTCTCATGTCAAATGTTTGACCTGGATAATTCATGAAGCTGGTGCTTACATCATTATTATCCAAAAAAAAAAAAAAAAGTTACCTAAGAAACCATAGAAGATCTTGCCCTCATTTGCGCTTTCAACATATCATGTAACTTCGTGTTTTGGAACGCAGTGTACCCTACAAGAACGTTGTCATGGCATCCAAAGTTAGAATTGTAGCTTCACTGCTTTCTCCTAGAGCAGCATCATATGCCACTTAACGGTCCCTACTCACAACCAATTAATTTTCCATCCTGCAATTGATGACCGGCTAGCTGAAATTTTAGGCTTACATTGGGTTGTTAGCTTGTTATAATATAACACAATCCATAGAAAATCTAAAAATGAGTACCAGATACAGACATAAGAAACAGTTATTTCAATCAAATTACCTCATGCCAGGCATAACTAATCCAAGAAAAAAAGTTACCATCGTTTTTTTTCTACCAGAATAGAGCTTTATCTATCACAGCCACCATTCTTTTAGCAAATTGGTTCAGGAAAATTAAAAATTAGGGTTGGAAAAATTACACAGCAAAGTTATATTTATTTGAATAATACCGACATTTACTTTTGTTTTTGCAAGGCTACAATTTTCTAGAATAACTTTTGACTAAAGATTTTTTTAGCCTATCACAAAAGAAAGGCATATAAATAATACATTCTAGACCAATATAAATATATAATATTTTTCTAGGAACAATTATGGCTAATATAAGAAAGTTTGACCCGTACAATTATTTCTTGCTTCCTACCACATCATAGTTGTTTGATAGACTTGTGACCAGCTTTATGCCAGCTTATTTCCTGAACCAAATACTGCTTTACAAAGGGAAAAAAAAAATCTTAAACTAAAGGTTATTTCAAAATTACAAAAAAAAAGGTTATTTCAAAAATATTAACCAAGTAAAAATTGGTGCAACTTCAGAACATTTTTATTTCACTTTTTCTTATACCTTTACCAAATGCAGCCCTAATGCATTAATACGTTTGTTCCCATCCGGATCAGGAGCAAACAGTTCTCCTATTTTGATCAGGAGCAAGCTGCAGATTAAAATCTGTATACATGATTGATACTTGGTTACACAATAACATAAGCATAAATTTATTATGACATAAAGATCATTGGGAAATTTTATTATTTAACATACATTTATCCTTGTTTATTAGAAAGACCAACTTGGATTCAATTGACACACACATCAATTGTCTAAAAGGCAAGCTGCCACAAATTCATGTACACAGACCACGACAACAAGCATAAATCTCATTAAGCGGCCACAAATTTCTACACATTGGTTACAAGTCATCTAGCAGAATATCAATATTCATTTGTAGCAAATACAGATATTGATCCTAATATTTGGCTCATAACAAGAAAAAAAAATCATCTAACAGTCATATTTATAATTTTTTTCCACAAAAACAAGGACGTAAATATAACTGTATCTACTCATACCCATTTCACCTACAGCCTTACTGGCAAACGCACAGCATCTAATATTTTTTTTTTAAAAAAAAGTGAGTTTAATTGCTAATGAAAAATAAAAGAAATCTTATTGCTGCATTTTCCTTGCATCATATTTTCAACTCCCTGGATCAGACAAGTATTATTTTTACCATTAATGATTTTGCACAATAACAAAATTGTGTTCTATTTCTTCTTTTCGGTAGCAATATCCGGTAATTGCTCCAAGGTCAAGCTCTTTGGGGAGAGATGCCAATAACTTTTATTTCTGTAAACAAAAAAGGATGTGTTCTAAAAGAAAATAATTTATTTACTTTCTTTTTAACCAAAAAAAGAGGAATATGAATTTGCAAGTTTTTCTACCCGAAAAAAAAAAAAAAAGAATCAGCGAGTTTGTAGTATCTACAAAAAGAATATCTGCCAGAAAGATAACTTGCAACTGTTCTAATAAACATACAATAAGAAAGCAACAACCTGCAGTGGGGTACAGCGGCAGAACCAAAAACCACATTCTTTTTCATATATGGATAAATCTCACCCCCCTTACTCATGTTCTTCCTCGAGAGGTAGTGTAAATGGTTCTATATATTTTAGTAAAAATCTCATATTCTGCAAATAGGTATGTGGATTCGCTCACCATGAGGCTTCCAAGTTACAGCATCAATAGATAATTTCAATCTACAAAGTTCCTTGCAACATCTGTTAAATTCCTTCAGACATACATGTCCTTGGGATCACAATCCAAAGCTTGACCGGTAAAGAATAAAAATTGACCAACAAATCTTGTCTACAACGTCAGGAGATGTTGAACCCAAAAAAAATAAAAAAATAAAAAAATAAAATCGTTAACCTTCACCTAACCTTTTATTGAGCTTATATTGGTGCAAGGAAAACACCAAATCCTGGATCCCATTAGCCATCTGAGGACGTTGTGTGTTCCCCGGGTGGGGGTGGGGCATAGACATTTTTTAACACATCATATTTTGAATGCATAACATAAACAAATTCAGAACCAGGACAAAAAAACAAGAAATATGGTATAGACAACAAACCCCAAGAAATTATACAAACATAAGTAATCCCGAATTTGACTCAAGATTTAATATTGGAATATCCAAGCTTATGTGCTACCCTTACTATTAATACCCACCTGTATGCGCTAGAAAACTATTCTGAAGAACAAGATAATGAGAAATGTGAAGACAAAAATGTGGAACTTCTCAAACATGATGCCAATCTACAGGCCAAAACAGTAATGCTGAATGCATTGACATCTTAACGGCTACAGGTACTTCTTTATTTTCCCCGATCAGTGAGTGAAAAAAATTTATTGGAGTTGTCCTATTTTGATGAATGAAACTTGATTTCGCATTTGACAACTTGCCCAACTTTCAAACACGGACATAAAATGTATCACCAGGAAAAATGGCACATAGGATCATGAAGTAGGGATAGACGAACCCTTGTGCTTGCAATTTGATAAAAGAGATAGCTAGATAAACTACAAAATGATGCAAATTTCTCATGCACACAAATATCGCATGCTTGGGGCCCAATACACTGACAATTGGCACCTAGCAAACTCAGCTTCCCTCATCCAAACTCACAATATCCCATCTCTTCGGCCCATTCAATAATTTTTAAAAGCAGACTGCTAAACAAAATCCTAACACGATAGCGCATGACATTTCAATTACAAAAGATTGTGTTGATTGAGATTAATCAGCCATGAAGCTCATGTCATTGAGATGACATAATCCAAAGCACTGGCTGGATTTTCTAAACTACCTCATAAGCGGCCAATTTTGGCTTTGTCCACTGTTACAATCCCAAAGTTTCATATATAATTCATTATAAGCAAGAGCTATCCCCTTTGCATGTATATGCAATTGATAAATTGAATGTACCACTACCAACCTTCGAAATAAATAATTAGAGTAAGGACCATGTATTTCATATCAACTGTAGCACTAATGTCAAACTAATACCTTCTTCAGAGCATCAAACAACAGCACATGTTGTCCTTTGAAGGAAAATGCCACGGAAGCAAATTTATGGGGTAGACCACAGATATGCCAGGCTACATAAATTCAAAAGTTCCCGCATTCTCACGTTCAAAGTCTATGAAAGGAAAACCCGAAAAGGGTAACCTACTAGCAGTCCCATGGTGAACAAAGCCTCCTGGTCTCAACATGTTTACAAGATGGTTAACGGTTGGATAATTATTCAGCATAATGAGTGTATAACCTTCTGACATTATCTTCAAGCAAATTGTATGCTTGCATACAAAAGCATAGACTGAAATATCAGCATCTGTCACCTGGAAAAAGAAAATCCTCCCAATATCAATAACTGCCACGAGGTCTGCCAGCTGACCTCGGACCAGGAAAGCGAGCGAATTGCAGCCTTAAATTGGCTGAATCTTGGTCAAGCATGTCAAACTTATAACCTGCAAAATTGAACCGCGACAACTTTATACTTGGTAAGCAATGTATTCTTTTTTGGAGCATAAGAGGACCTACAATATATCGCATGAACCAAAAGGTGCACTAAAAAAAATTCCATAAAGGAAGCCCACTTATGCGACTCCATTCCAAGTGCAGAAATTAAGGTGGTTGTTGCACATTAAACGACTGCTAGAAAAGCAATGTATGGATTTTGTTTTATCCAGATGTTTGGCATACCAAGTTTTTCAAATTTTTCACATTATTTAATGCTTACAGTTCCACCAAACTCAAGGATATTTAAAGAGTTCATGAATAATCACTTCAAATCCAGGTGGAAACAAATTTTGGGTCCCTATATAGAACCCTACATGACCTTAAGCAATGAGAGTTCGTGCAGCTAGCTATAGTCTCATCCGACTCACCACCAACACAAACACTAAAAATTATCTCGTAGGTTTATATAAAATGCTCAATTTATATCAAATCCACAAAAGATTTCATTTGAAGGCCCAGGAGAATTGGATGCAGCACAAAAGACAGACAAAAACATAGGTCAAACTAGATACAGACATGTTAACACTTAGAATGGAAGTAAAATCAGACGAACAAATAGAAAAAAAAGGCTCCTCCATCCTCAACCTCACGGTGCAGCATTGCTAACCAAGACCACTCCCCATTTCTATCCGACCTAGCAAATGAACCTCAACCCTCCATAAAAGAGCGCAAAAACATGGATTATATACACAGACACACTCTAGAGTGACGTTATCACCAAAATAAAACTTTTGAGTAGTTGCAGAATACAAAAGTATTGATGTGCATATGCATGATATAAGCACATGCACACGCATATCCCGCAATTGCATAATTTGGATTAAACAATTCCACCAGAAATTACATCTATCTATAGTGAAACACTCAATATGCATTTAGCTAGTGCTGCTACGATTGCTTGCCTACCAAGACTCACTTCAGCATTAATAAATATAACGATTTAAGGTTGTCAATTCATTGTAGAAAAAACCAACCATAGGCCTGTAAGTTTGTTAATTCTTCCTTAACTCTTGCTCAAATCAAAATGCTTGTCGTAATCAACAAAAAAGAATAGTTTAATATCACTACTGGCTCATTAGAATTATTTCCACAGTACATGGGAAGCAACTGCAATTACACCTTTTCATAGTAAATAGTGGATTATTGATGACAGCATTCAAGATTGCTCAGGAAGTCAAAATATCTATATACAAAAGACAAGCAACCTAAATATCCAGTAACATATTGAATGAACATCCTAGAAATGACAAATGAATAATGAGCACGTGATAAACAATTGGACATTCATACTTGTTGGGGAAAGTACCATCACTGGTATGTTGCCCCGCAAACAGATATGTCATTGTGCTATTTGTATTGGCCAACTCACAAAAGATGGGACACTTTCTAGTTCCTCATGGTGAGCCTCAAAAAACTTTCACTCAATTTGTAGCAACAAAATTCATGTGATCAGGAACATTTTGAATCAGCTAAACCACCTTTTCCAGAAACATGTGCGATAAAGCTCTATCACATTAACTTAAAGAACATTTAAATTACATCCATTTTTCACTATCTAGGTTCTTTGTGCTGTCATAGTGACATATTACATACCTTGATATACACTTAAATTATCTTTTAAGTTTTGACCAGATAGAGAAAATAGCAATCTTCTGGATTGCATGTTGACCAAGGAAATATAGATAAGCCAAATCACAACAAATATAGAGGAAATCTTATTTAAAGCAAAAAGGAACCAATGTTCTAACCAAGGATTGTTGTCTCAATACTGGACCCCAAATAAGTACCATCCTATTACAATATCAATACATGGTACGGTACGAGATGACGAGCAGACTTAATTATTGGCCTAGTCGGTTTGGGTTCAGGCAGGGCTTAGCCTTAGGGACAACAGTGATTTTCTAGGCCCAAGCCCACTCAGGCCCCACAGTCTTCAAGCCTCCTTTCCAAACCCAAGCCAGCTCCATATCAGGCTTCGAGCTTCCAGGCCATGCATCGGGCTTCACCAAAGTTTATTTCTTTCTTCAATTGCTGTTGAAGGAGGCCAGTAGAAGGGGAGGCAGGAAGGAGGTGAGGAGGCAGGGAGTTAGGGAGGACACGAGAAGGAAGCAGGGAGGTAGAGAGGACACGAGGAGGTGGTAGGGAGGAGGCAGTGAGGGGGCAGGGAAGAGGTGAGACAGGAGATGGAGAGGATTCAAGGAGGAAGCAGGGAGGCGAAAGGACGCTATGGTGGCAGGGAGAATAGTGGGGAGGCAGGGAGGATGCAAGAAGGAGGCAACAAGGCTGGGAGGTGGGGAGGAGCAAATCACAATGGCTTGGGGATAGGGGATAAGAATAGGAAAATAATTATCAAAATTATGAAGGGTACTTAAGGTCGTAAAATTGTATATTATATAATATATTTATTAATTTAAAACTTATATAATCGGATCCGGGCCGGGTCGACATAAACCCAAACCTAGTCCATTTAAAAGACGGGCTTGGTTTTATGGTCCAACCTACCGGGCAGAAAATGAGACCCAAACCCATTTTAAATGTGTCGGGGCTTGGGCGGGCAAATATAAATTGGTTTAACAGCAAGGCATACCGGGTGTCCATATGATACAAAATTGCATACTAATTCACTAGTGGTGTCCATATGATACAAAATTGCATACTAATTCACTAGTGGAACGGTAGATTCAGTACGGTATGTATCCAACCCGTACGGCAAACCTTGATTCTAACAAAACCTAAAACAAATGTGTCATGAAACCTTTTGAAAAGCATTTTAATTCCAACCTACTTTGTCTCACTTATATCTAAAACCATGTTCATCGTCCAACCCGTTTTTATGGTCCAACCTGCCAAGCAGAAAATGAGACCCAAGCCCATTTTAAACGTACCGGGGCTCGGGCGGGCCAATATGAACAGGTTTAACGAGGCATACCGAGTATCCGTATGATACAAAATTGCATACTGATTCACTAGTGGTATGGTAGATCTGGTATGGTATTTATCCAACCTGTACAGCAAACCTTGGTTCTAACAAAACCGGAAACAAATGTGTCATGAAACCTTGTGAAAAGCATTCTAATTCCAACCTACTTTGTTTCACTTATATCTAAAACCATTTTCAAAATCAGAACATGATAACCATCTGAGATATAATGTCGCTAAACCAGCATTATAAATGGCAAACCTTAAAGAAATTGTTGAGCAAAATCAAACAACCAAGATATAAGAACTGGTAACATGCACAAACAATCACAAAAGAACCCATTGCATAACAAAAAAATCGCATCAACTAGCATGACAATAAATGTAGAGATAAATGAGTATAACAGGTCCATAACAATAAATAGGAAAATCAATACTGTTGCTTCACCTTGCAAAGCATCCAAAGCAGCTGCAGCTTGACTAGGGTTGGAGAAATCGACAAAGCATAGAACAAATGGATCTCCTCCAGGCTGCAGCAAGTTACAGGGAAAAATTTTAAGATGCAGAGAAAAAATGGATTGAATAGACTAGATAATAATCCAATACAGTAGAAGCAGTAACTCACAAATCTAGAATCCTTATTCACAAGTCTAATCTCTCGAAAACCTGCAAATGGACGAAAAATATCTGCACACAAATGAAGGAGTAACAGCTAGAGAAATGTACAAACAAAAATGACTAGAACATCTATAGAAGGATACGAGACACTTCTCTGCGTGTGCAGTTTGCAGGAAGGCCCTCCACATATAATGTGCTCGATGCATCTGGAGGCAGAGGCATTTCTGATCTACCACTTCCATATCCAACACTTTGTCCATCCATGACCCCAACACCCATCATATGCATATCATCAACAGGACGACCACCCATTCCACCAGCAACTGGCCTAACGGATTCTCCACCACCATACAACACAATTTGCTGTAACATTTCCCAACGCATATCCAACTTTTATAACAAAGAATTTAACAAAAAAATAAAATGCCGAGAATCTTTCAATGAATTTAACAAAAAAATAAAATAAAATAAAATGCCAAGCATCTTTCTACCATACCCTATTACGCAAATAGCGTTCATAGGCTGCATCGATCGATTTAGTGTCCCTGATGACATGGCATCCCACCCTCCCTTCTTCATGAGGATGATATCCAACATATTCCAGACCACCAGGAACATCTTCAAAGTCAAAACACATTTAGTTGAGCAAAAGAGGCTTCCTTCCAAGATAGATCATTATGAACACTTTACAAGGACTATCATTGACTTGTAATCAGAAGCACTCCATAGAAAGAAACCATTATTACTTCAAAGTAATAACTATTGCTATTGGACTAACAGCTACAAGTTTAGAACCCAATCCAATGTTACAGCCATTTCTGCACAAGATTTGCAAATCAGTAAAGCTGATTAAACAGGGGCTATGAATGTGTAGAATTCTTTAACGTTACTTTACAGACAGCAAAAATTAGTTAATGGTACTTACAGAAAGCAAAAATTAGTTAATCATTCAAATGATTAAAAATTTTAGGACACAAGCACTATTTTTTACATGTAATACCCAAGCACACAAAACTTCATTTCATTAACAATACTTGTTCTTTGTGAATTGTCGATCACCAATTTAAGTATGCTAGATTAGGTAGTCAAATGGTCAAGGTGCCAACAAAGCCATTGAGTGTGAAGTAATATAGTAGAAAGACAATTAGCCATTGTTTCTTCTTCAGGATTTGAACCATTGACCTGCTGAAATCATTTGGGTGATGATGCTATGGTCATAGTTGGAAGTGCTGGCATGAGACAATGGGGCATCCATGGTTCACCGTACCACCTCGTATCGGATGGTATAGAGTATACCATACCATATCAGTACCATACCAGTATGCCATTCCACCCCATATTGACATTACCGTACCATGCCATATGGCATATCGATACTATAATGAGATTTTACCGGTACGGGATCCGATATCAAGATGGTGAACCTTGGGGCATCCAATTCCCCAACCTTCAGATAAAGTGAAGGTCTTATGAATATAAGTAATTTCAAAATACAAGACAAATGGAATATAAGAACAAGTTTTTCAATAAGTATGCAGGAAGATTTTTGACCGAAAACATAGAATTTTTTATCTCTGAGAAATCTATACTGAGAATCTTATTTTCCTTGAGGAACCCGAAGGCCAATAGGCACTTGAAAGACACATGACAAGTCAACAGAAGAATATGATTTAAATAAACCTCCAAAACACTTTCTACATGGATGGCGCACAAATTTTCTCTCCCCAACCACATCTTATGCTTTCCCAACCATCTAAAATGCTCATGCCCTAAAACCTATTAGACTATGTTTGCTTGTCAAGAGAGCAAAAGAACAGGAAATTCGGTCAGTAAAATAAAAGAAGAAATAAAGAATTTTCTCATGTTTGTTTTAACATGGAAAATCACAAACAAATTTGTGGGGAAGGTGGTAATGATTAAGTTATCTTGTACCACCTGTCCACAGCTGTTTTTTCTCAGAACTGCTATATCGTAGAGAAGGAAATTTTTAGCCGATGAACTTCAGGTTGTTTCTGTCCCTATTTTTCTTTTTAGTACCATAAGAATGGAAAAAATATTATACCATAACAAACTTTCTTCTCTTTCACTTCTGAACAACCAAACATGGCCTGAGGGAAATTCAAGTGAACCAACGCATTACCAAATGTTCCTTTTCTTAAAATTTATCAGATGCACGGATAAACAAATAACAGAACCAAATTTTCTGATCCAGGAAAAAAACGAATGAATTTGTTTGTAGGAAATAAATAGGACGAGATCAAGAATTATTCCGGCCCCACAGTTGCGAATATCTCAACTACCAGATTCACAGTACCACCATAATAGACAAAGTCGCAGTAAATTGCAGGAGTCCTTGAAACCAATATCTCAACCATTAAAACCACAATACGAGAACGTTTAACGCCACATGCGCAAAAACAAGCAATTTCATCTAAAATTCTCCCCCAAAACCATCTTTAAACCGTATCAAGGATCAAATACTCAATCTCAAATTACGTTAACTCATCAAGAAAGAGAAAATACCGAGAAATTTGCAACATTACAACCATCACCACCACCGAAAGAACAAGGAAAAGCCCATAAGCAGAAACAAAACCCTAATTAAATCAATGAAACATCCGTAGACATATCATGGTAAGTGGAAAGAAGCGAAACCCAAGGCGACGGAAAGATGAAACGAGTACCTCCGTGGTCAGAACGGGGGCGCTTCATGGGGACCTGAAGGGGAGCCTGGGCTGCCGACGCGTGGGGGAGAGCGTCGCCGTGCTTCCAATGGTCGTCGGTCATCGGCGCTGTCGGCGAGAGAAGAGGCCACCTAGGGCTCCTCTTTTTTCCTTTACTATTTCGATCGAGGTCGGAAGAGGAGAGTGGCGAAAGGCGGCGAACAGGGAAGCCGAGTCGCTCCGAGGCGCAACTTAATAGCCGAGCGGTGGGGTTGTGTGCGAGTCCCATACAGGGTACTCATTGTATATGCGTCGGACGGTCGGAGCGGTTGGATTGTGTGCGAGTCCCATACTGGTACTCATTTTATATGAGATGCGCCCCCAGAGCCCTACCTTGCCTGTGCCATCGATATGGGCGAGGTCGCTAATGCCAGGAAACCTCCCTTTGGGCTGATGAATTTCATAAAAAAATTAATTTATTTTTTATTAATCAATTTATTCATATTTTTATATTTTTAAAATAAAAAAAATATTTTTATAAAAAATATTTATTGATAAAATAAAAAATTTATCTATATAAAGGATGAGCCGATAAAGTAGATATTTAATTTTGTATCTAAAATACTTCATCCTTATTTCTAATATCTTTATTATTTAATGTTGAATAATTCAATCATCTATTTTTTTTTCAAATCTAAAAAATATAAAAAATATTATAAATATAAATAAATTTTAACAATTTATTCAAAAAAATAGTAATATAAAAAATATGAGTAACAGATTTCAAAACAACTTATTCATATATAAAAAATTATAAATAAATTATTTTTCTATCTAAATATTATCTAAATATATTTATCTAAAAAAATATAGATTCTCTGATAAATATTTTATTTGCAAAGGAACGATCCCTCTAGAGTACTGCAAATACATTGGGCTGTATTAAAAAAAAAATTTATGGATATATTCCTAGAACTTTTATATCAACATATTAATTTTAATTTTTATTTATAAAAATATTTTTATAAAGTTTGCTTTGCAGATCCATCATTTTTGTTAATTATCATTGATCAAATCATATATATATATATAATATTCTATGGAAGGGTATTATGGTATTATCATTTCAGCATCCCAGATAATCTTTATTGTACCATGTAGAATCGATTATTTTGGCCACACTAAGGGTTGACCAAACTTTTGAAGAAATAAATATTTTTTTTAAAAAAAATATTTATTTTAAAAAATAAGATGTTTAGCTAAGCTTATTTTAAAAATAATCTGCTTTTGAGTGGTAGCAGAAGCAGTTTTTCTATTACGAAGAGGAAGTAGAAAATTGAAGCTTCTTCTTAAAAGTAGAAAATTGAAGCTTCAAAAATTTAATTTTTTTAAGATAAAACTATTCTTATTCAAAATTATTATTTACTATAACTATCCCTATTTATTTTTACCTAACGCTCTCATTATTTAGTAAATAATATATTTTAATATATATATATCATCGTATAAAAATTATGTAAAATGTTCAATATGTATTATCTTTGATTTAATTATATTTATATTGATTAAAATTTTAATATATATTTTTTTATTTTTTTATTTTTTATTTTAATTAAATAAAAAAATTAAGTTAAAATTAATCATAATAAATATTTAAAAATATTTATCTATTTAAATAATATTAATTATAAAGTAAATTCATATATATTTTCATAATTTGATAGTCAAAAATATTTTTTTAAAAAAATTTACCAAACATAAACTACTTTTCAAATATTCATAAAAATATTTATTAAATAATTTTATCAAATATAAACTTTTTTCTTATAATATTTTTTTTTAATTTTATTTAAAAAAATAATTTTAAAATAAATTAATTTTCTGACCAAATAGATCCTAAATCTTTCATTGCAAACTTTCTGCAATCGAACCATCCAAATATCTCGGCATAATCAAAGCACTCCGACCCCATCGACCTCGACATTCCCCTTGACTACACCACCCATTTCGTCCTCCTCAACCTCCCCTCCACCACCCTTCATCCCGTCACCATCCTCTCCGATACCTGGTGCTCCTCCGGCTCCCTCCTCCAGTCCAGCAGCTTCAACGATGGCGACCACTCCATCTGCCTCTTTGATTCCATCTCTGGTGATCCCGCCGCCGACTGACAAGAGCTCCCCTCCTACCTCACTGTATGCTGATGGTACGCCTCCGACTAGCTCCTCCCAACGGCCGCGTCCTCATCATAGGTGGCCGCCGCCGGTTCTCTTGCGAGTTCTTCCCCAGCTGGTGGTGGCGGAGCTCTCATTCTGTTCCTGTTCTTGGAGGAGACTCACAATGGTGACTCAGAGAACAACCTATGCCCATTCCTCCACCTCCTTCCCGATGGCACTCTCTTCATCTTCGCCAACAGCTGCACCATCATCCTCGACGTTGCCGGCCACTAGGTCCTCCACCGCCTCCCGCCCATCCTCGATGACAACCCTCACAACTTCCCTAGCTCCAGTTCCTCCGTCTTCCTTCCCCTCGGCCTACCCCCCAACAGCACCGCCCTCCCACGGCCCAAGGTCCTCATCTGCGGTGGCGCCCCCACATCTCCTACGAAAGCGCCCTCTGGAGCGCTTCCTCCCTGCCGCCACCACTTGCGGCTGGATCGGCCCAGTCGACCCGAACCCAGCCTGGAACATGGAGACTATGCTAATGCCCTGGGTCATGGGGGACATGGTCCTCCTCCGCATCGGCGACGTCCTCATCGTCAATGGTGCCGGTGGGAGCTCGCCCGCGAATCAGTCATGAACCCGATTCTCTATAGCCCCGGTGCCTCAGTCGAGCTCCGGTTCATGATGCCGAATGGGTCGAACATCCCGCGGCTATACCACTTGACTGCTCTTCTGGACCTATACGGACGAGTGTTGGTTGGGGGAAGTAACCTACACGTGGGTACAACTTCACCAATGTGATGTACCCAATGGAGCCAAGCCTGGAGGCGTTCCAGTCACCGTATCTAGTGGTGGCGCACTGCAGGTGCTGGTGGTAGGGGCCACGGTGGTGGCGGAGGTGGGGTATGAGAAGGTGGTGGCGATGCGTTTCGAGTCGTCTGTGGGGTGGGCTCGATGGAGATGATGGCAATGATGCTACGAGGAATATTATAGTATCGTCAATCTAGCTTCTCGAATGATTATTATTATAGCACCTGAAAAGCATATTTATTATTAACAATACTTTCTGAAATCCATCCTTTTTTTGGCTCTCTTCTTTATTCCAACTCTATAATCTATTCTATTTTAAAGACCACTGCTAATATCAAAAAAGTCATGTCCAAACCCTCCAACACCATCTCCTTAGAACTTCCGGAACACCCCCAACCCCCCTATCACCATCCATGCTAGTGTACTCTTCATCTTTCAACTCGCCATCTTGGTCTGCAACTATTGAAAGGAAAATTGAACACCAGTCCCTCATTCTAATGACTGCCAAGCACCTCAACGACGAGCGTCGTGCCAGCGGCACCATCCCCCGCTCCACAGAGCAGCAGTGGAAGTAGATCGAGAACTATTGCTAGAACAACGCTTGCCTTTGGAACCAGAACCAGTGCAACAAGAAGTGGGACAATCTTCTCCACTATTACAAGAAGGTCTGCAACTACGAGGCCCATGCCATGGCTTCCACTGCCAATAGCGCCACAAGAGATTGGCCCTCCTACTGGGCCATGGAGCAACATGAGCAAAATTCAAAATACAAAGACCACGTAAAGAGGGCCTGACGAAGGGAGGATGGCTGGGACAGAAGATGTTGGCGGCAGCAAGAAGAGGGGCGGGCAGGAGGTAAGGGAGGAGAAAGAAGGGGCAACCAAGGGTTGCGATCAGGATCGGTATTTGCTGAGAGAGAAGAAGAGTGGTGGTAGGACAGTACGTAGGAGGTGGGGTGGCACTGGCAGGCACAGAGAAGGTATGAGAAAAAAAGAGGGGGCCAGGGTGCAATCGGATTGACGTTTGTTGAGAAAGAAGGAGAGCCATGGTAGGATAGCAGGGGGTGAGGTAGCACCAATGGGCGTAGAGAAGGTATGAGAATGAGAAGAAAAAAGAAAATAATAATAAAATATTATTTTATAAAATAATAAAAAATATAGTATATATAATAAAATAAAATGAAAAATATTAAAAAACTAAAAAAATATTTATTATGAATATTTATTATTTAAAAAATTTAATAATTACAAGCCGTATTTATCAATCTTGCATAATGTGCGAGTCTTCAACTAGTTCTAGTGAAAATTAATAAATGTTTCATAAAAATAAGTGACTTTGGCTTAACAACAAAAGGGGCTTAGATTTGGTTGCCTCTCATTCACTTCACCCTCCTCTTGCTCGGTGCTTGGCTATTTAGAGAGAAACCAAAGTCACTCGAGGAGGGTGAAGTGAATGAGAGGTCGGACGCCGAGGTATCTACGGTAGAGAGGATTAAGGATATGAGAACTATAGGTGTTGCTCTCGATCTCCCCACTCGAGGTCGGACGCCGAGGTATCTATGGCCAAAGAAGAACTACTGCTGCAGCTTCACCCGATCTTCTGCACAAAAGTTCTCATCAAAAATTTCTCTGAGGATCCTTCGATGCTCAAATTAGAAGATTGAAGAACAAAGAGAGGAGAAAGCATTGAATTGAATATATACCTAGAGGATCCCAAAATTTTTTTATTTATAGGGGAGGAATTAGAGTCGTATACATTTTGAACTTTAACGATCTTCCGAATTTATCGCTCCAGATTGATTCGGAAGATATTTTATCTTTTCTGGAAGACAAGATTGTGAGAAACTCCTATGTAATCCGAACTTTTCTAATTTGGGGAGAGCACGGATCTGGCAAATGATGATACTTCGATAATAAGTGATCAATAATAGATCGTTCGGATATTGGTTCAGCTAGAACCGACCAATATTACATAGATCGGATGTGGATCGCTTTTCTTTGATCAATATTGATGAGTTCTTTGACGATAATGTTGGAAATTGTATCCTACAGCTAATCATTTAGGTTGTAGATGGTTGAGCTAAATATAATTATATTTAAATTATTAATAAATAAAATTATTATTTTGATATTTTCATCATTTTATGCATCTTCCTGTAATGAGCTCTTCTATGATGAAGTCCTTAAGACTATTTAGACTCGATAAAGGAGGATTTGTCATTTAGTTCTTAAATCAGTTTGCGATCAAATGATTCATTGTTATCCAGGATGACAACATATCAAGTGTAGATCGTTGTATGCTATAAGTGTTGGTTGTCCTCTTAACCAAGAAGTATAGAGATACTATTATGGCATGCAAGTAAAGTGTAGGAATACATTTCACTGTACGTGATCCAACTGTGAAGCTCTCTTCTGCCAAGAGTTGCTCGTGAAGGATATGGATATATGTGCTCCTTAGATCTGAGATCACCACGGTGACTTTCAAATAATTCATTATACTTAGGTACCGGACTACATGAATTTCTAATTCAGTGACGAAAGGCTACTAGGTACAGTCAAGTACTTGACTTATCAGTGCATGAGTCAAGATGGGATTGACCCCTTCAACTGTTGGAACAAGTGCATCGTTGTATTTTAATTTAACAAATCCTCGATCGGGATAGTCCATATGATGGATGCTAAGTTTTGAAATACATTGTGGATGAATTTAGAATTGGCAGTAAATCCTAGATCGTTCTTTGAGCATCGAGGTCAAGAAGATGAATTATACGGTAACTATATTTCACAGATTCGTCATTATTGCGTTGCAACTTTTCGACCTATTCGAACGTCGGATACCATTGCTAGATGGTCACATCGATTGGTATAAAAAAATTAGTTCCTATACTACTAACTTAGGATTCGAACCTATGGGATCACATACATAAGAAGTTCCTACCTGATCTGATGGCTGATCATGAGTCTTGATGACCTAGAATACTGTGGTCAAGAGTTCCACTGGACTGAAACTCTACGATCAAGAGTTCTACTGGACTGAAATTATGAGTTCTACTCATCTAGGACTCTCTGATCAGGAGTTTCACTGATCTGAGATTTTAAGATCATGAGTTTCTTTCATTTGGGATACTGGGTTCAAGAGTCCCACTAGATTAGGACTCTTCAGGAGTTTCATATTGATGGAACTCTATTATCCGATAATCCATCCAATTTGGACTTAAATATTTTTAGAGAATTAATTAATAATTTAATTACTGATTAGCTCAATTTGATGGAATGATGAGAATTCGATTAAGTTCGATTAAATTTGATTCGATTGGATTTGATTGGATCAAGTCATGAGATAACCTAATCGCTATGAGAGTTTTGACCCTAATTTGATCAAGATCTAAATCTAATTAATTTTTAATTTGATTAAAATTTTATTGAATTAGGCTAAGCCTAATTTGGTTGGATTTAATCTGATCTAATTGGATCTATATTAATTAGTTTGGTTGAAACCAATTAGGACCAAGTCAAATGAAGTTTGAATTCAAACTCTCCCATGCGCCCACCATTTTTGACTTTTCCATACTTGTTCCATGCCCAAAATTTTTGTACATAACTTTTCTCTCACCCAAAAGGTTTTTGTGCCCCCTCTCTTATCTGCTTTTGACCTAGTCCAAGGGTTGGATCGGTTCAAAGTAAATTGAGTTTTGAATTCAACTCAGTTTGTTGGAGGTTGGAACCAATCCAATCTTATTTACTTTCCATGCCCTTCCTTTTGTTTGTCAAATATTTTTGGAGAAATAAAAATGTACACATGCAGAAGGAGAGTTCTTCTGTGTTTAAACACATGGGAGGAGGCGTTGGATAAAGATAAGAGGCTCATTTGATTTTTGAAATCAAGTGAGTGGTTAAAACCTTCCAACCACTCGATCCTTATCTTTTTCCATACACTTTTTCTATGGTATTCACATTAATAAATTATGAGAATTTTTTTACATGTAGAAGAAGGGGTTAGCATTATATGGTAAAAATTTTAGAATGATTGGGCATTAGTTTTGGGCAAAAAAAATCTTAGAGTGAAGGTGAGCAGGGTCCTGTAGCACTTTAATTTTCTCTCATGCCTCTCTTCTCTTTTGATTTTCACCTCTAAGGATACTCAATTTTTAGATATGATCTAAATAAGGTTTATAGATATAAAAGTCATCTTTCCATAAAAACTTATTTCATAAAAAAACTTCACACAGAGAGGGAGTGATAGGATTTTTAGTGTATCAGAATTTTTGGGCCGAGTGAAACCCTAGTTTTGGAAATCTGGGTTTGGATGGAGAGATCGAGTGTTGTGAGCATTGAATCACCACCAAATTTGAAACACCTCTTCATCATTCTCCAATATTTGTATTCTAATTTTTTGAAGTATCTAAAAATTTAAAAAATATATGATCGATTGGATCGATCGTGATCAACCGTCGAAGGTCCCAACAAGGAGCTAGCACTTCGATGGAGCTAGTCGGAACCAAAAGCTCCGTGTGGACCATCCATAGAGGCCGAATGAGTGTACGACTATAGTATAATACCACAGCTTCTTTTGATAGATTCAGATCGTGGAGATCAGCTATCCATGAAAAGGTATCGAGTTCTGAACTCGTATCAGTCAGCAGATTCAATTTGCAGATTGAATGCATTTTATTTTTCTATCATATATTAGCATGTTTAGATCTTGAGTAGGATTTATTTGATATGATCAATGCATGCATAGTATTAATTTTAGATTAATATTTACTTTTGCTGTTATTTTATTCAAAAAATTTTTAAAAATGCATGCTTAAATCCTACGCGATTTCTTTCAAATGATATCAGAGCAAGGGTTGCTTACATATTAATATGTTAATTAGAAAATTTAAATACTTACATATTTGATATATATTTAATCTAAATAACTTAGTAATCGAGGGTGAATGAGCCACCAAGCTGTCCAATCATAAGGGATAAGTATGGTTTAAAGGTCATCTCCTTCCATTCAGTGGGGATCCCTTATGGCGATAGGGGTGCCATCGTGAACTCATTCATTAAGATGAACGGTGAAAGAATTTGATTGAAATTATTTTAATTAGAAAGTTAAACATGAATATATTTAGATTAGATCTAAAAGATAATTCATGATTTAATTTTTAATATGCCTTATTTTCTATTGTGAGATTAGCAATAGGATTGCTATTTATGAAATGAGTTGATTCATTTGTGAAATGAGTCAACCAATTTGATGAACATAAAATAATTTTTTAAAAAATTTAAAATTTATTTTTGAAATATCGAATCCTAATCCATCAGTTCAAAAATTTAATTAAAAAAATTAAGTGTCTCATAGAATCTAGAATTATGAATTAAAGATTCTAAGACATAAGCATAAGCTATAGGTTAAAGAGTTAGATGAATTAGGTCCATTCATTGGGTTAGACATAAGATTAGTTGAAGAATGGACTTAATCTAGAGTAATTGATCAAATCTAACAAAGTGTTGAATTAGATTAGATCAAGGACACTCTTGGCTCAACTTCAATAGTTATAGTTGAATGAGTCCATATCTTTAACTAGACCAAGATGGACTTGATTCATGGCTAAGCGGTCTAGTCCAAAATTACTAGATTGATCAGATTAAACATAATTAATTGGTTGGTGTCTAAGATAAGTTTGGCAGTCTAGATCGGTGGTTTTTAATTAGAAGCTACTCGCACTGATTCAGTCTTTGATGAGTTAATGGTATATCCCCTCCAATGATCTCACTTAACTAACCGACGTGGTCGATTAGAGTTTGATTAAATCACTTGGTGATTCGAGCTGACCCATGTCACTAGGAATCAGTTTGACAGATTTTAATCAGTAAGACTGAATTAGGTGCCCATAGATCTAAATTGATCATAGTCCTAACCTATTGACTTGATGAAGTTAGTGAGAGGATTTGACTTGATAAAGTCAGTGGAAGAAATTGGTCCGTATCCTTTCTATCCTTAAATCATAAGTAATCTAAATCCTCTAAATTATTAGATTCTTAAAATGACTAAGTTATGGGGATAGTCGAGTCATAGCCTCCCATTAAGGTGAATAGTAATGAGTCCAATTTTTTGGATGGACATTGGAGGTGTCTAACACCTGATATTCATCTGGATATTGAAATTACTGTCCATCATATGATGATTAGGTTGCACTCTTTTAATGGTGATCAGATTAGCGAGAGTCTACCTTGGGCCTGATCATCATTGATTCTGTTGGTGTAGAATTTGGTTAACATCGGATCGAGCTGAAGTGGAGGAGGATGAGGTCACCATCGATGACTTACAAAATAAAGTTTCATCCGGAGTCAGTGGTGGTGGCTCCGGTAGGACCCTCCAACGATCAAGTCAGCTCTTCTGGCCAACATAAATAGAGTACTCAGGAGAGAGTTTGGTAGAGTTTAGAGGGAGAGAGGAGAGCTTAGAGAAATCATATCTAGAGGATCTCTTTTTATAGATGGAGCCTGTAATAGATTGATGGTGACAGTCATATCATCCGATAGTGCATCGCATGGGATTTATTACGGAGAGAGAGAGGTATCGTCAGACTAGTAGTGGCGGCCATGTCATCCGATCGTGGGCTGCATAGGATTTGCTATGGAGAGAGAGGTGTCGTCAGACTGATAGTGGCGACCATATCATCCGATTGTGGGCTGCATGAGATTTGTTATGGAGAGAATGGTATTGCCAGACCGATAAAGATAGCCAAACCATCTGGTGGAAGCATACGTTTGGAGTCTGACTGAGCTGGAGAAGTCCGAAAGAAGTTCGACTTCTATAGAAATCTGACTGAGGGAGAATTTTAGAAGGAGTTCGGCTCCTAGAGGAATCCGACTGTAGGAACAATTCGAAAGAAGATCGACTCCTGGAGGAGTCCGACTGTAGGAGCGATCCGAAAGAAGGTTGGCTCTTAGAGAAGTTCGACTGTAGGAGCGATCTAAAAGGAGTTTGGCTCCTAGAGGAATCCGATCGTAAGAGCGATCTGGAAGGAGTTCGACTTCTGAAGGAATCTAGCTGAAGAAAAATTCTGAAAGAAGTCTAGCTCCTGGAGTAACCTGACTGTAGGAGCAATCCGAAAGGAGGTCGGCTCTTAGAGGAGTCTGACGGTAGGAGCGATTAGGAAGGAGTTCGACTTCAAAAGGAATCTAACTATAGGAGAATCCTGGAAGAAGGTCAGCTCCTGGAGGAGTCTGACTGCAGAAGCGATCCGAAAGGAGGTCGGCTTCTAAAGGAGTCCAACTGTAGGAGCGATTCGAAAGAAGTTCGACTTCGGAAGAAATCTGACTGTAGAAGAATTCTAGAAGAAGGTTGGCTCTTGGAGGAGTCCGACTGTAGGAGCGATCCAAAAGGAGGTCGACTCTTGAAGGAGTCCGACTGTAGGAGCGATCCGGAAGGAGTTTGGCTGGGGCTCAATCATTGAGAAGTTCGATCGATCGAAGGAGTTCGACTAGAGGTTGGTCGCTGAGGAGTTCGATTGGGTTCGACCGCTGAAAGAGTTCGACCATCAAATGAGTTTGGCTGCTGGGAAGAGAATTCTCGATTGAAGCTCTTCTGTGATCACCAGTTGCATTAGGCTAGGCATCAGACCAGACTTCGCAGGAGTGAAGTTTATCCCCAACAATAGTCCCCCCACTTCTAAATTCGAAACTCGAAAGAAGAAAGTATAAAAAAGGGTAACTGCCGAAGTTCTCTTCAGGACTCTACACCAGCTCAGGTTGAATCTTAGAAGAGATCTTATCTTCAGTCAAGATTGACGTCGAAATTAGAACTCGAGAAAGATCTCATCTTCAATCGAGGTTGAAGGAGATTTTTTTTTCGCTATCGACGTAGAAGCTCGGGGAGATCTTATCTCCAGAGTCAGTTAAAGGTGGAGCTCGGAAAGATCTTATCTCTAGCAGTGAGATTGAAGAAATCTTATCTCCTTCGACGTTACCGGGCTCGGAAGAGATTTATCTCCACGCAGTCGAGGTTTGAAAAAAATCCTTATCTCTATCAACGTAGAAGTTTGGGAAAGATCTTAGATGGACCTTCGGAGGAGATCTTATCTCCAACAGCCGAGGTAAGAAGATTTTATCTCCTATTACGTAGAAGTTTTCGGGGTGAGATCTATCTCCCAGTAGTCGAAGTTGAAGAGAAATCTATCTCCTACCGACGTAGAAACCGAGGGAGATCTTATCTCTACGTCGATGGTGAAGGAGATTCTTATCTCTCTAGTAAGCTACGGGATTTCTGAATAGATGAAGAAGTTTATTTTTTATTGAGTAAGAGGCTCGAAAAGATCTTTCTTTATCTCCAGCATAACGCACGGATTGAAGGAGATTTTATCTCTTTATTGATGTAGAGCTCAGGGGATCTCATCTCCAGCAGTCGAGGTTGAAGGAATTCTTATCTCCTATCGAGTGAAGCTGAGGAAGATCTTAGCTCCTAGGAGGTTGAAGAGATCTTATCTCAGTGATTGGAAGGTAAGAGTCTCGGAAGGACATCTGGTATCCCGACAGCCTGAAGAGGTTGAAGGTTAGCTCGAGGAAAGATCTTACTCCAGCAATCAAGATTGAAGAGATCTTATCTCTATCGTATGTAGAAGCTCGGAAGAAATCTTCTATCTCCAACAGTCGATGGTGAAGAAGATTCTTATCTCTTCAATGTAGAAGCTTGGGGGAGATCTATCTCCAGCAGTCACGAGTTGAAGGGATCTTACCCCTCCGCACATAGAAGATCGAGGAGATTTATCTCCAGCAGTCAAGGTTGAAAGAAAATTTTAATCTCTGCTGACGTAAGAAGCCTTGGAGGAGATCTTATCTCCAGCAGAGAGATTGAGGAGATCTTAATCTCAGTGTCATAATGATTGACTTTAGAATTGAGCTCGGAAGATACTTATCTCCAACAACCGGTTGAAGGAGATCTTATCTCCTATATCGACGTAGAAGCTTGGAGGAATCTTAATCTCCAGCAGTCGAGAATTGAAGAGATCTTATCTCTATCATGTAAGGCTTGAAGAGATCTTATCTCCAGCAGTCGAGGTGAAGGAGATTCTTATCTTTGCTAACGTAGCAAAAGATCTTATCTGACAACGACGGTTGAAATGGGAGCTCGAAAAAGAGATATTCAGTCGCGAGGGGGATGCTATCCTACAGGGAGCTTAGGAATTAGCCTATTGACTTCGCCTCGGGGAATTTATCTCCTTGCTGAGGGAGGGAGGTTTATCTCCTATCCGTGAAGCTCGAGGAAAGGGGAAGCACCGGATGAAGGGGGCTTGGCGGAAGCTCTTTCTCCAGCATTAGATTGAGAGGAGATCATATCTTCTGCGCGACGTAAAGGCTCAGAAGAGACTTATCTCCAGCAGTCGGGTTAAAGAAGATTTTATCTCTATTGATGTAAAGAGGCTCGAAAGAGATCTTATCTCCAAGCAGTCGAGGTTTGAAGAAGATTTTATCTCCTGTTGACGTAGGGCTCGGGAAGATCTTATCTCTAGCAAGTTGAGATTGAAGAAGATATCTCTCTATTGACATAGAGGCTCGGAAGAGATCTTATCTCCAGCAGCCGAGTTGAAGAACGATTCTTATTCCTATCAACGTAGAAGCTTGGGAAAAATCTTATCTCTAGCAGCCAAGGTTGAAGGAGATTTTATCTCCTGTTTATATAGAGACTCGGGGGATATCTTGTCTCCCATTGTTGTCGGACATAATGGGGCCGTTGCGGAGCCTTTCTTTTTTCTCCCATCTAGAATGAATCGAGGCTTTCGATCTGCTACACGTTAGGAACAATGGTCTCCTTCTTATTCTAACGGACCTGTGGGACACCTAAGGGCCATGGTCAGAGCCTCTCCCCCCATCTCGTCTAAAATGAACGAGGTCTTCGATTTTGGCTCATGTTGAGGCATGCAGATTCTCCTCCTATTCCTAACGGATTTGTGAGGGCACATAAGGGCCATTGTCAGGGCCTCTCCTCCATCTCTTCTAAAATGAATGAGGCCTTCGACTTTGCTCACATTAGGGATGAGGTTATCCTCCTGTTTCCTAACGACTAATGGGGGCACAATAAGGACCCGTTGTTAGGGCCTCTCCCTCCATCTCATCTAAAATGAATGGGCCTTCGACTTTGCTCATATTAGATGAGGTTCTCCTCCTTATCCCTAATATGGCTGCTTTTAGTTGCCTTCTTTTCTATCACACATAATTTTTGCATCAAGAAATAATAATGCTGAAATCAAAGGTATTTTATTGAGGCAAAAATTATTGATAGTAACATCTTCAGATTTTTTTGAGTTCCCAGGTCGGCGAGCGTGTGTTCCTCCAAGCTCCCTTCAGACGATAAAGTTCAGGTCCGGTACGACCTCTACTACTTCATCACGGACGCTTCCCAATTTGGGGTAAGCTCCCTGGCTTTTGAGGCTGAGAGATGGTAGCTCGTCGAAGCACTAAGTTTATCTCCTACTTTGAATCATTTTCCTTTTGACTCTACAGTAATATAAACTATCGGGGCCAACCCTTGTTTATATAGGTCGCTGTCGCGGACCTGGGCTTCTCTCTGCTCACGTTAGGACAAGGTTCTCCTTCTATTCCTAACGGACTGTGGGGACACATAAGGGCCATTGTCAGAGCCTCTCCCCCCATCTCGTCTAAAATGAACGAGGTCTTCGACTTTGCTCATGTTAGGATGAGATTCTCCTCCTATTCCTAACGGATTGTGGGGGCACATAAGGGCCATTGTCAGGGCCTCTCCCTCCATCTCTTCTAAAATGAATGAGGCCTTCGACTTTGCTCACATTAGGATGAGGTTCTCCTCCTGTTCCTAACGGACTATGGGGGCACATAAGGACCGTTGTTAGGGCCTCTCCCTCCATCTCATCTAAAATGAATGAGGCCTTCGACTTTGCTCATATTAGGATGAGGTTCTCCTCCTATCCCTAATATGGCTGCTTTTAGTTGCTTCTTTTCTATCATCACATAATTTTTGCATCAAGAAATAATAATGCTGAAATCAAGGTATTTTATTGAGGAAAAATTATTGATAGTACATCTTCAGATTTTTTGAGTTCCAAGGTCGTGCGAGCGTTGTTCCTCCAAGCTCCTTCAGACGATAAGTTTCAGGTCGGACGACCTCTACTACTTCATACGGACCTTCCCAATTTGGGGTAAGCTTCCCCTGGCTTTGAGGCTGAGAGATGGTAGCTCGTCGAAGCACTAAGTTTTCTACTTTGAACATTTTACTTTTGACTCTAAAGTTATAATATCGGGCCACCCTTTGCCTATAGGTCGCCATCCGGACCTGGGCTTTCTCTCTTTTTTCTTCTAGCAGATCAAGATTAGCTCTGAGGTCCTGCGGGTTATGTTGCTCATTGAATGTCGTGACCCATGTTGATGGGAGTTTAAGCTCGATCGATATGACTGCCTCCATTTCGAAGGCCAAGACGAAGGATGTTTCTCCAGTTGGCAATCTTTGTGTAGTTCGGTACGCCCAGAGGACATGATAGAGTTCGTCCACACAGGCCTCCTTTGCTCTATCGAGCCTCATTTTGATGCCTTATAGTAGAGTCCGGTTGGTCACCTCGGCTTTTCTATTTGCCTGCGAGTGAGCCATCGATGTGAAGTGGTGGGAGATGTCTAGGTTTTCGTAGAACTCGGCGAATCTCGTCCCAGTGAACTATCGCCCATTATCAATTATGAGAGTTTGGAGCAGATTGAACCGACAAACTATCGACTTCCAAACGAAGTCCTGTACCTTAGTTTTGGTAATTTTTGCTAGTGGTTCAGCCTCGACCCATTTGGTGAAATAGTCGATTGCGATCAGGAGGAACTTTCGCTACCTGGACGCCATCAGAAAAGGACCAAGTATGTCCATTCCTCATTGCATAAATGGCCAAGGTGCACTTAGTGGAATAAGCTCGGAGGCCGGCTGTCTTTGTACGTTTGCATTCTTCTGATAGTGGTCATATTTCTTAACATACTCTACCGAATCATGAAACAAGATTGGCCAATAGTATCCTTATTGAAGTAGTTTTTGTGACAAGGACCTGGCTTCTACGTGACTTTCACAAATTTTCCCATGCACTTTCCACAACGTGAAGTCGACGTCTGAAGATCGGAGACATCTTAGCAGCAGTAGTGAGTACGACCTCTTATACAATCTGCCCTCGTACAAAACATACCGAAAGGCTTGATTCTTGAGCTTTCGAGCTTCTTTCGAGTCATGAGGAAGGACTCCCTCTTTGAGGTAAGCGACCAACGGGTTAATCCAACTTGGCTCGAGCTCCATCTTCAAAATGACCTGGGATCCTCTGGCCTTGGGCACTTCAGAGTCTCCAAAAATACTTCTTTGGGCAGTTTGGCTGGGACTGAAGTGGCCAACTTAGAGAGAAGATTGGCTCTTACATTTTCTATCCTCAAAATTTATCGAATGTCAAAACTACCGAAGGTTGGAGTCAAATCCTTCATTTTTCTAAGATATTTCATCTTGCTTTCCTACCGCGCTTCGTATCTGCCACTAACTTGGCCGACCACTAATTGAGAATCATTGTAGATTTGAAGCCGATCTATTTTTAATTTTTTTGCTATTTTTAATCCGACGATCAGTGCTTCATATTCGGCCCCATTATTAGTCGTGAAAAATTCGAAGCATAGCGCGTATTCGGCGACGACTCCCTTGGGGCTAACTAAGACCAACCCCGCATCTGCTCCAGCAGAGTTGGACGAACCATCCACGTATAGAGCCCAAAAGCCTTTGAGAAGGTCGGCACTCTCCTCAGGGAGGTTCAACCGCGACAACAGAGCGCTGGTCTCATTCTATTAAAGCTTGGCTTCAGTTGGAATAGTATATTCTACCACAAAATCTACCAATATCTAGGCCTTGATCGATGGCCGGGGTTGATAGTTGATGTCAAATTTTATGAGCTCGATCGTCCATTTTGCAATTCTCTCAAAAGCATCCGTTCGATGAAGGACTGCTTTTATGGGTTGGTCCGTGAGGACCGTTATGGTGTGCTCCTGAAAGTAAGGTCAAAGTCTTCTGGTAGCAATTAGAAGAGAGTAAGTCAATTTTTCTAGCCTAGAGTACCTGATCTCCGCATCCCTCAGGATCTGACTTACGTAGTAGATCGATCGCTGTATCTTCGCTTCTTCCTTGACTAGGACTGCCGCCAGGGCCACCGGGGAGACTGCTAGGTACAAGAATAATTCTTCTTCAGATTTGGGCTTTGCCAGTAGTGGGAGTGAGTCGAGGTAGTTTTTAAGCTCCTCGAACCTCTATTGGCACTTCATCGTTCAACAGAAGTTCTTTGGTTGCTTGAGACCTCGGAAGAAGGGTATGCATCGTTCAATCGATCTCAAGACAAAGCGATTTAGAGATGCCACCTTTTCAGTCAGGCGCTGAACTTGTTTGATCATTTTTGAAGCAGTTATCTCCTGAATGGCTCAAATTTTCTTGAGGTTTGCTTCAATCCCGTGCCTCAATATCATGAACCCCAGAAATTTCTCAGAGGTCACACCAAAGGTGCACTTGGTCGGGTTCAATTTCATCTTGTGGTTTCTGAGTGTGCCGAAGATCTCTTCAAGGTCGGTAAGGTGGTCTGTAGAAGCTTGGCTTTTGATGAGCATATCATCCATGTACACCTCCATGTTACGATCGATCTGCTCTTTGAAGATCTTATTGATCAGGCGCTGGTATGTTGTCCATGCATTTTTTAATCCAAAGGGCATGATCCTATAACAATAAAGATCATAATCAGTAATGAAAGCGGTTTTCTCCTCATCCTCAGGTGCCATCCGTATTTGATTATAACCGAAGAAGGCATCCATGAAGGTGAGGAGCTCGTGGTCCGAGGTCGCATCCACCAATTGATCAATCCTAAGTAGAGGATAGCTATCTTTTGGATAGGTCTTGTTCAACTTTTTGAAGTCTATGCACATCCTCCACTTATTGTTCGCCTTTTTAACGAGGACCACGTTTGAGATCCAGGTCAGATAATTAACCTTCCGGATGAATCCAACTTTAAGAAGCTTACCTACTTCTTCGATGATTGCTTTCTGCCTCTCCGAAACGTGGTGGCACATCTTCTCTTTTATCGACCGATGCTTTGGATCAACGGCCAACCGATATTCCATGACTTTGACATCAATTTTTGGCATATAAGCTGGGGTCCAGGCGAAGACGTTCGCATTTCTTCTGAGGAAGGTAACGAGTTGCTCCCAAACCTCATCTTCTAAGTTGGAGCCGATCTATACTGCGTGCTCCACATTTCTATCATTTAAGGATACAGAGATGAGGTCCTCCATAGGCTCGTCCTGCTTCTCAGTGAGGTCATTATGGACATCCAGCCCATCAACAGGATAAAGGTTGGACCGTTGTTCCTTATGTAGGGCAATTGAGTAGTAGTGCCTTATCAAAGCCTGATCTTTTCTAACCTCTTCGATCTCGTGACTTGTCGAAAACTTCATCTTCAAATAATAGGTTGATACCACCGTCCTAAGTGCATTTAGACCAGGTCGGCCAAGAATAGTATTATAGGTGGATGGAGTCCTTACGACTAAAAAATCAACCTGCACCTTAGCCAATTTTGGACGTTGTCCTGCAATCATAGCCAAAGTTATTATACCTTCAACTGATACGATATCACCAGTGAAGCCTATCAATGGGGAGTTCATAGGCCCCAAGCGGTCATCGGATAAGGACATTTTCAAGAAAGCATCGTAAAATAATACATCGATCGAGCTTCCATTATCCACCAAAATGCGACGTACATCATAGTCGGTAATGTTTAAAGAGATTACAACCACGTCATTATGCGGGAACTAGATCCCCTGGGCATCTATCTCGGTAAAGATCATGGATTCCTCAATCCTCCATCTCTTCACCAATCCCTCGGATCCGCTAGCCTCTCCTTGCTGAAGTCCCTCCGAGATAGTGTTGATGATGCTAAGAGGCAGCCGATCTTCTTGTTGATCCTCCCCCCTTGATGGTTCAGACTGCAGTAATGCCCTCGATCGATCTTCCCGCCCTTCAAGCCATCTTCGTAGGAATCAGTCAAGTCTGCCTTGCCTGATGAGCTCCTCGATCTCATCCTAGAGTTGGATACACTCCTCAGTGTCGTGACCATGGTCATGATGATAAAGATAGAACTTGTTGGGATTGCGCTTGCTGGGGTGAGAATACATCCTCTCCGATCTCGGCAGTTGCTTCCTAATTTTCCTCAGCACTTGAGTTTTCGGAGCATTAAGGGGGGCATAGTTGTGAAATCTTAGTTGGGGAGAACCTCGATGCGCCCTTCCATCGGAGCTTTCCTGCCTCCAAGCCTGAGGAGTTCGGACTCGCTTGCACTCAGAAGGAGTCCGAAAATGCGGTCGAACTTCACTTGGCTTTCCTTCTTCGATGGGCCTGCCTGGCCCACCGATTCACCGCTGACCAAAGGCTTCATCGTCCTTGGTCTTGAAGGCCTTTTTAGCCCGGGCATAACCTTCAACCCGAGCTAGCATATCGGTAAAGTTTTTGGGATACTTTTTTTCTAGGAAAAATATCAAATTATTCTTTTGGAGGCCGCCCTTGAGAGTGGCCATGGCGATTGATTGGTCCAGGTCTGGACCTCTAATGCGGTAACATTAAATTAGGTGACATAAGCTCGGATGGATTCTCCCTCCTTCTGCTTGACGATTATCAAAAAATTTAAACCTCGGTGCGGATGTCGATTGCTGACGAAGTGAGCTGCGAACTGATGGCTCATCTGATCAAACGATAAGATGGTACTCGACTTAAGCGCCGAGTACCAGTTCCTGACGGCTCTCTTGAGGGTGGACTAAAAAGTTTGGTATAAAATAGCATCTGGCACGCTATGGAGCAACATCATTATTCGAAAGGCCTCTAGATGGTCGATCAGATCGATAGTTCCATTGTAACTTTCAAACCGTGGAAACTTAAAGTTCGACAGGATCGATTTCTGCATAATTCTCTACGAAAAAGGAAGATCAGTACAAATGTCATTACCATATGAGGAGGGAGTATAATGGAGTTCTTCGATTCATCGACTCATTTCTAAGAGCCTTTGATCCAAGAGATCTTCACGGTCATTGATCTCTAGGATTTTCTGATGAAATGGGTGTGAAGCTTCCCCTTGGATCGAGTCATGGTCCGAGCAGGGCCCTTGCATCCTTTGCTTCCTCCTTCCGGAGATCAGAGGTCAGGTAGCCCAAGTTGATCGTTCTTAGATCGGACCATGGGACTCTGAAGAATCCTGCGCCGATCGAACTGGTGCTAGGGCCTGCCAATGCATGGTCTGCATTGCCTCCGTGAGGTCATGAACCTGCTGGTTCAGCAAGTTAAACTGCTCCGTATCTATCATGGCTATAGGTGGAGCTTGAGTTGCCGGGTTGAAGCGGAAGCAGATAGATTTGGACAGGATCTGACTGCGGAAGCCGTCGATCGTTGGATCGAAGCTCTCTTGGAAGGCATTTTTTTTCGAGAAAGAAGAGAAATCTCTAGAGAGGGAGGAGAGAGATTATTGCTGAGCACTCCTTTAAGAATAAGAAAACCTCAAGAACAGAAGGCCCTTCCTCTAGCGTCAATTCTGTTGGTGTAGAATTTGATTAATGCTAGATCGAGTTGGAGTGGAGGAGGATGAGGTCACCATTGGTGACCTACAAAATAAAGTTTCATCTGAAATCGGTGGTGGTGGCTCCAGTAGGACCCTCCGACGATCAAGTCAGCTCTTCTGGCCAATAGAAATGGAGTACTCAGAAGAGAATTCGGCAGAGTTTAGAGAGAAAGAGGAGAGCTTAGAGAAATTATATCTAAAGGATCTCTTTTTATAGACGGAGCATGTAGCAGATTGATGGTGACAGCCATATCATTCAATAGTGGACCGCGTGGGATTTGCTACGGAGAGAGAGATATCGCTAGACTGATAGTGGCAGCCATGCCGTCCGATCGTGGGCCGCATGAGATTTGCTACGGAGAGAGAGGTGTCGTCAGACTGATAGCGACGGCCATGTCGTTCGATTATGGGCCACATGAGGTTCGCTGTAGAGAGAGAGAGATATCATCAGATTGATAGTGGCGGCCATGTCGTCCGATGGAAGCATGCATTCGGGGTCCGACTGAGCTGGAGGAGTCCGAAAGGAGTTCGACTTCTGTGAAAATCCGATCGAGGAAGAATTCTAGAAGGAGTCCGGCTTCTAGAAGAATTCGACTGGAGGAATCCAACTGTAAAAGCGATCCGAAAGGAGGTCGACTCCTGAAGGAGTCCAACTGTAGGAGCGATCCAGAAGGAGTTCGGCTCCTAGAGAAATTTGATCGTAGGAACGATCTAGAAGGAGTTTGGCTCTTAAAGAAATCTGACTGAAAAAGAATTTTGAAAGGAGTTCGGCTCCTGGAGGAATCCGACTGTAGGAGCAATCCGGAAGGAGGTCGACTCCTATAGTAGTCCGACTATAGTAGCGATCCGAAAGAAGTTTGGCTTCGAAAGAAATCTGACTGTAGAAAAATTCTGAAAGGAGGTCGGCTCCTAGAGGAGTCCGACTACAGGAGCGATCTGGAAAGAGGTTGCCTCTTGGAGGAGTTCGACTGCAGGAGTGATCCAAAAGAAGTTCGACTTCATGAGGAATCTGACTGTAGGAGAATTCTGAAAGGAGGTGGGCTCTTGGAGGAGTCCGACTGCAGGAGCGATCTGGAAGGAGGTCGACTCCTGGAGGAGTCTGACTGCAGGAGCAATCTGAAAGAAGTTCGATTGAAACTCGATCGCTGAGAAGTTTGGCCGATCGAAGGAGTTCGGTTGGGGGTCGACCGCTGAGGAGTTCGGTTGGGTTCGACCACTGGAGGAGTTCGGCCACCGAATGAGTTCGACTACTAGAGAGAGAATTTTCGGTTGAAACTCTTCTGCGATCATCAGTTGCACTAGGCTAGGCACCAGGCCAAACTTCGGTGAGAGCAGGGTTTATCCCCAATAGGTTTGATGCACCGAATTCAATCATGTTAATGGTTGGACCTAACCAGACCTTTTTAGTGGAGGCCAAAGCCTACTAAATTAGCTTATGAGGCAAAATCTAACTACTAAAAATTATTTAGGAAAATAATTGATTGTAAACCTACCTGTAGATGCACACGGATTAGCCAGAGCCTACCTCAGGCCCGTCTATAGTCTATACGAATTTCAGTACCCACTAAGGAGTTAGTGTAATTTCTCGAATTGAAAGTAGAGGCTACCAATTTGCTAAAAATAGTGGAAGAACCTTTAGACTAAAGTTCAAGTCTTTAAGATTAATTAATTCAAGTACTAATAAGATTTTCATATTTTTCTTTCAGATAAATAGATTGGCTAGTGTTAGTCCGCTCCGTTCACTGTTGGACAGTGGTAAACTTTTAGGATCTTATTACGAGGAGTCTAGTGTCAACCTTGATTTGGCAGATCCGAAGAGGAATGGTCCTCTTGATCCAAATAGATTGAATAAAAGAAATCAGTAAGTAGTTGTTGGGCAAGGATGTTATATGATAACATCTTGCAATTTCTCCGCATGTGAAGCATCTACCTGGGTATTAGACACTGGTAGTCCGATTCATATATGCAATTTATTGCATGGACTTCAAATTGGTAGAAAATTTGAGAATAACGATAGGTTCCTAAATGTTGGAGATGAAAGAAAGTTTCAATCCTAGCATTGGAAACTCTTGAGCTATTTTTCAAAGATAAAAATATCATTTTAAGTGATTGTCACTACTGCCCATCTTTTATGATGAACATAATATATGTTGAAATTTTGGCCCGAAATGGTTATTGTTTATCAATAAAAAAAATTTATTATGATATTATTATGAATAATATTACAGTAATGCGAGGATAATTAAGAAATGATATTTATATTTTATCATAAATTGTTAGTGTAATGTACACGTCAAAACAAACGTCCAAAGCTAGATCATATCTCCGATGCCTATCTTTGGCACTGTAGGCTCGATCATATAAACAAGAATAGAATAAATATATTAGTCAAGGGGAATATTCTTGACATCGATGATTGCAAATCATTGAATACCTGTGAGTCATGTCTACTTAGTAAGATGACCAAATCACCTTTTACTAAAAAAGATGAACGGGCCATTGAGCTTCTGGGTCTAGTACATACTGATATATGTAGATCCATGAACATATGTGCTAGAGGTGGGTTCTACTACATTATATTTAGTGATGACCTATCTAGGTATGGGTATGTCTATCTTATAAAGAATAAATCCGATTCATTTGAAATGTTCAAACAATATCAAAATGAGGTAGAAAAATAACTTGGAAAGAGTATTAAAACTCTTCGGTCAGATCGAGGAGGTGAATACCTTTTCAATGAATTTTTAACATATCTAGGAGAAAATGGAATTCTCTCGTAATGGACCCCTCCTAAAATACCACAGCATAATGATGTATCAGAAACGAGGAATCGAATCCTGTTGGACATGGTTCGGTCCATGATGGAGTTTGCGAGTCTGCCGATTTCGTTCTGAGGTTATGCATTAGAGACTGCTTGTTATATTTTGAATGCTGTTCCGAGCAAGTCTATTGCAAAGACTCCATATGAGATATGGATTGGTCGTAAGCTGACACTCTATCACTTTAGGATTTGAGGATATTCGGCTTATGTAAAATATTTACAGTTAGAAAAGCTTGGACCTAGGTCCGATAAATGCTTATTCATAGGGTACCCCAAGAAAACTAGGGGTTATTACTTCTATCTTGCTGAAGAACAAAAAGTGTTCGTCAACAATATGACAGTTGTTGGGGATAAATCCGCTCCTATCGAAGTCCAGTTCGATGCTTAGCTTAACGCAATCGGTAGCCATGGAAGAGCTTCAACGGACGGGCCTTGGCCGAACTCCTTTAACCGATCGAACTCCTCAGCGGTCGAGCTCCTTCGAATTTTCAGCAGTCGGGCCTTAGTCGAACTCCTCCAGCCGACCGAACTCCTTAGCGATCGAGCTTCTTCGGACTTCCTTCGGATTTTCAACGGTCGGGCATTAGCCGAACTCCTTCAATCGAACTCCTCAGCGGTCGAGCTCCTTCGGATTTCTAGCGGTCGGGCCTTAGCCGAACTCCTTCAGCCAACCGAACCCCTCAGCGGTCGAGCTCCTTCGAATTTTCGATGGTCGGGCCTTAGCCAAACTCCTCCAACCGGACTCCTCCCAGACATCCCTTCGACCGTACCAGACTCCTCAACGGCCGAGCTCCTTCTGAACTTCCTAGCGATCAAGCCTTAGCCACACTCTTCCAGCCTAACGCCCGCGAGAGCCGAACTCCCTCTGCGCTCTTCCAGCCAGACGCCTACGATAGCCGAACTCCCTCCGCACTCCTCCAATCGAAGTCCTTCCGAGCTTCCCCTCGGTCGAACTCCTTTAGAAGTCCGAACTTCTCTGGAATTGATACACACTGAAGTCCACCGATCAATGCCTGCTTTGTCAGAGCTACGGCTATTAAATTTGGATGAACGGTCACCATCAGTCTACCATAGGTGATGCGATCGGATGACATGGCCACCACTACTGGCGATGTCACTCCCTTCGTAACCAGCCCCATGCGACCCACGACCCACCAGTATGGCTGTCACTATCCACTTGACGATGCCTTCCTCATCGTACCAAACTCTATGCGGCTCCGATGGCTCGCCACCAGGCGGTATGGCCGTCACCTTCAATCAAGCTTCGTCTATAAAAAGGACCCTCCAAATATGCTAACACTAGGCTCTAAGCTCTCATCTTCTCTAAATTCTGCCGAACTCATTCCAAAGCACTCTATATCTATTGGCAAAAGCTGACCTGATCGTCGGAGGATCCTGTCGGAGCCACCCCCTACCAGCTTCAAACGGGACTTTATTTTGTAGGTTCCCGACGGCAACCTCATCCACCTCCACTCCAGTTAGATCCAGCGACAACCAGTTTCTACACCAACAGATTTGATGCTAGAGAAAGGGCCGCCTCTATTCTTGAGGTATTTTTGAGGCCCCCTTATTCTTAAAGGAGTGCTCGGCAACGATCTCTCTCTAGAGATCTCTCTTCTTCCTTTCTAGAGTTCTTTTTTGAGAGAAAATACCTCTCAGGAGAGCTTTGACTCGGCGATCGACGGCCTCCGTGGCCCGATTTCATGCCAGGTCCATCTGCTCCCATTTAAGCCCCGGCAACCTAGGCTCTATCTAAAGCCATGGTAGATGCAAAGCAGTTCAACCTATCGATCTAGTAGGTTCGTGGCCTCACCAAGATGATGCAGACCGTGCGACAACTTTCGACGATGACTTTGCCAGCAAACCCACCAGAAATCGGCCTTAAGGAAGTGCATTTGGCCTAGCATATCAATCGTCCTTAGGAAGGAGAAACAGAGAACGGAAGTTAACCCTTGAAAAATTTCACAAGAGGGCGGAATGAAGCTCGGCCCCGCTCACGATCTTTCAGTGCAAGCGAGGCCGAACTTCCCCTCGAGTATGTCATCAAGGAAGCTCCTATGAAGATTTCATAGGAGGTGGAATAAAGTTCGGCCGTGCTCACCACCACCCCAGTGCAAGCAAGGCCAAACTCCCCCTCGAGTATGTCATCAAGGAAGCCCCGACAAAAGAGCATGAAGTTTCCCCCTAGAAGGCTCACAGGAGGGTGGATTGAAGTTCGACCATGCTCACGACCTCCCTAGTGCAAGCAAGGCCGAACTCCCCCTCGAGCTCGTCGTCAAGGAAGCCCCAACGAAGGGGCATGAAGTTCTTCCACAGAAGATTTCACAGGAAGTTCGACCGCACTCACGACCTCCCCAACGCGAGCAAGGCCGAACTCCCCGTCGAGCTCGTCATCAAGGAAGCCCCGACAAAGGAACATGAAGTTCTTCCGCAGAAGATTTCATAGGAAGTTCGACCATGCTCACGACCTCTCCAACGCAAGCAAGGCCTGAACTCCTCGAGCTTGCCACCAAGGAAGCTCCGACAGAAGGGCATGAAGAAGTCCTTCCCCCGAAAGGTTCCGCGACTATGCCCCCCCCCAACGCTCCTCGAACTCGAATTTTCATGGAAGTTAAGAACCAGCTGTCAAGACCAGAAGGATTACGATCTCCCTCAAACAAGCACGATCGAAGTAAGTACTGCCTCTACCATCGCGACCATGGCCACGATGTTGAGGAATGCATTCAGCTTCGAGACGAAATTGAGGAGCTCATCAGAAAGGGGCGGCTGGGTAAATTCCTTCGACGCCAGCCTTAAGCAGAAGAAGATCGGCCAAGGGCGCTGCCATAACAAAAAACGATAAGGAGGTTGGCCGCCTCACGGCGTCATCAACATTACCCCTGAAAAGAGCTTGGTACATCGACGACTCATCGTCTCCCAACGTCAAAGCCAAGAGAAGCATGCTCCAAATTGAGGAGGCCAGCATGGATTAAAGGAGGTCATCTAACCCGAGACTTACTGCCCAAGGAAACTCGGAGGAACAACACCCACACGATCCTAAAATGAGGATGTGCTACCCATAATTTTTCTTTTATAAAATTCTTTCCTTTTAAATAATATTATTTTTGGGTGCAAAAACTATGTGATGATAGGAATAGTCAATAGTTGCCGTGTTAGGAACAGGAGGAGAACCTCATCCTAATATAAGCAGGTCAAAGACCTTCAACCTTGGTCAGAGATAAGATTTCTTTCGAGCGATCGTGACAACCTCAGCTAGAGATAAGATCTCTCCCGAGCGACCGCGTCAACCTCGGCTAGAGATAAGATCTCTTTCGAACGATCGCGTCAACCTCAGTTAGAGATAAGATCTCTTCTGAGCGACCACGACAATCTCAGTTAGAGATAAGATCTCTTTCAAGCGACCGCGATGACCTCGATCAGAGATAAGATCTCTCCCGAGCGACCGCGATGACCGACTAGAGATAAGATCTCTTTCGAGCACCATGACGACCTCAGCTAGAGATAAGATCTCTCTCGAGCTTCGAAGAACCTCGTCCACAGTCCGTTAGGAACAGGAGGAGAACCTCATCCTAATACGAGTAAAGTCGAAGGCCCATTCACCTTAGATGAGATGGGAGGAGAGGCCCAGACACCGGCCTTATATGCCCCCACAGCCCGTTAGGAACAAGAGGAGAATCTTATCCTAACGCGACAAAGTCGAAAGACTCGTTCACCTTAGATGAGATGAAGGGAGAGGCCCAAACAATGATCCTTATGTGCCCCCACAGTCTGTTAGGAATAGAAGGAACCTCGTCCTAATACGAACAAAGTCAAGGCCTCGTTCACCTTAGACGAGATAGAGGGAGAGGCCAAACAATGGCTCTTATGTGCCCCCACAGCCCGTTAGGAACAGGAGGAAACCTTATCCTAACACGAGCAAAGTCGAAGGTCTTGTTCACCTTAGACGAGATGGGGAGTGGCCCCGACAGCAGTCCGTATGTGCCCCCACAGCCTGTGTTAGAAATAAAAGGAGAACAATCATCCTAACGCGAGCAAAGTCGAAAGCCTCGTTTCACCTTAGACGAGATGGAGGAAGAGGCCCTGACAGCGGTCCGTATGTGCCCCCATAGCCCATTAGGAATAGGTGAAGAACCTCATCCTAACGTGGAGCAAAGTCGAAGGCCTTGTTCACCTTAGATGAGATGGGGGGAGAGGCCCAGACAAAGGCCCTTATGTGCCCCCATAGCCCATTAGGAATAGGAGGAGAACCTCGTCCTAATGCGAGCAAAGTTGAAGCCACGTTCACCTGAGACAAGATGGAGGGAGAGGCTCAGACACCGATCCTTATGTACCCCCACAGTCCTTAGGAACAAGAGGAGAACCTCATCCTAACGTGAGCAAAGTTGAAGGCCTCGTTCACCTTAGACGAGATGAGGGAAGAGGTCCAAACAACGGCCCTTATATGGCCCCACAGTCCATTAGGAATAGAAGAAGAATCTCGTCCTAACGTGAGCAAAGTCGAAGGCCTCGTTCACCTTAGACGAGATGGGAGGAGAGGTCCAGACAATGGCCCTTATGTGCCCCCACAGTCCATTAGGTACAGGAGGAGAACCTCGTTCTAACGCGAGCAAAGTCAAAGGCCTCGTTCACCTTAGACTAGATGGAGGAAGAGGCTCTGACAGCAGTCCGTATGTGCCCCTACAGCCCATTAGGAATAGGAGGAGAACCTCATCCTAACACGAGCAAAGTCGAAGGCCTCGTTCATTTAGATGAGATGGGGAGAGGCCCAGACAATGGCCCTTATATCCCCACACCCGTTAGGATAAGGAAACCCATCCTAATGCAGTTGAAGGCCTCATTCACCTTAAATGAGATGGAGGGAGAGGCCCTGACAGTGGCCCATATGTGCCCCCACAGCCCGTTAGGAATAGAAGGAGAACCTCATTCTAATGCGAGCAAAGTCGAAGGCCTCGTTTACCTTAGACAAGATGGAGGGAGAGGCCCTAACAGCGGTCCGTATGTGTCCCCACAGTCCGTTAGGAACAGGAGGAGAACCTCGTCCTAACACGGGCAAAGTAGAAGTTCGGACTCCGAAGTCTACAGGAGACAGGATCTCCATCAACCTTGGTTGGAGATAAGATCTCTCCCGAGCGCCCGTATCAATCTCGACCGTAGGAGATAAGATCTCTTCCGAGGGTCCGCAGCGACCTCGGCCAGAAATAAGATCTCTTTCGAGCCTCCGAGACAACCTCGGGCAGAGATTTCGAGCTCCCGAGTCAACCTCGACCAGAGATAGGATCTCTCCTGAGCCCCCGAGTCAACCTCGACCAGAGATAAGATCAGAGACAACCTTGGCCGGAGATAGGATCTCTTTCGAGCGACCGCATCAACCTCAACTACAGATCAGATCTCTTCCAAGCATCCGTATTAACCTCAGCTGCAAAAAATGAGAACTCCCTCAAGTCAACCTCAATTGTAGGAGAGGAGATCTCTCCCGAGTCAGCCTCAGTCGTTGGTGATAATATCGCTCCCGAGGAGCTCAACCTCCGACCTCGATCGTAGGAGGCGAGATCTACTTCAACCTCGATGAGAGATGAGATCTCTCCTGGGCTTCAACTTCAACATCAACTTTGGCTGGAGATGAGATCTCCCCCAGACTTCAACTTCAACATTAACTTTAACTGGAGATGAGATCTCCTCCGAGTTTCAACCTGAACTAGCATGGAGCCCAGAAGAGGACTTCGGTAGTCATCTTTTCTACACTCCCTTCCTTCAAGTTTCGAACTCGGAAGTGGGAGGACTATTATTGGGGATAAACTCCGCTCCTACCGAAGTCCAATTCGATGCTCAGCTTAACGCAATCGATAGCCACGAAAGAGCTTCAACGAACGAGCATTGGCCGAACTCCTTCAATCGATCGAACTCCTCAACAGTCGAGCTTCTTCGGATTCCCAGCGGTCGAGCCTTAATCGAACTCCTTCAGCCAGTCGAACTTCTTAGCGGTCAAGCTCCTTCGGACTTCCTTTAGATTTTCAGGGGCTGGGCCTTAGCCGAACTCCTCAGCGGCCGAGCTTCTTCAGATTTTTAGCGGTTGGACCTTAACCAAACTCCTTCAGTCGATCAAATCCCTCAACGGTCGAGCTCCTTCAGACTCTCAGTGGTCAGGCCTTAGCCGAACTCCTCCTAGACATCCCTTCGATCGTACCGAACTCCTCAGCAGTCGAGCTCCTTTCGAACTCTCCAACGATCAAGCCTTAGCTGCACTCCTCCAACCTGACGCCCGTGAGAGTCGAACTCCCTCTACGCTCTTCCAGCCAGATGCCTACGATAACCGAACTCCCTTCGTACTCCTCCGACCGAACTCCTTTTGAGCTTTCCCTCGATCGAACTCCTCTAGGAGTCTAAACTCTTCTAAAATTGATACATACCAAAGTCCACCGATCAATGCCTACTTTCTCAGAGCCACGACTATTAAATCTAGACGAACGATCACCATTAGTCTGCCACAGACGATGCGATCGAATAACATGGCCACCACTACTGACGACGCCACTCCCTCCATAACCAGCCCCATGCGATCCATGACCCGTCAGTATGGCTGTTACTATCCATCTGACGATGCCTTCCTCACCGTATCGAACTCCATGCAGCCCCGATGGCTCGCCACCAGGCGGTATGGCCGTCACCATCAATCAAACTCCGCCTATAAAAAGGATCCTCCAGATACGCTAACGCTAGGCTCTAAGCTCTCCTCTTCTCTAAACTCTACCGAACTCATTTCAGAGCACTCCATATCTATTGGCAAAAGCTAACTTGATCGTCGGAGGATCCTGCTGGAGCCACCTCCCACCGATTTCGGACAAAATTTTATTTTGCAGGTCTTCGATGGCGACCTCGTCCACCTCCACTCCAGCTGAATCCGGTGACGATCAGTTTCTGCACCAACAACAGTCATTTTAGAAAAGAAGTTTCTTATAGAAGAAACAGCTACCTCTAATGTTGAGCTTGATAAAGTTGGATAAGTAGAAGAACCGACACATTCTAGTGAACCTACAAAACTAGATTTGATAAGATCAAATCCAAAGCCCGTTGAAGAGGCATCTTTAAGGAGATCCGATAGAGTACCGCATCAATCGGATAGATACTATGATTTTTTTATCTGGAATGATGATCCTATTAAACTCGATGAGAACGACGAGGATCCGATCACCTACATGGATGCTATACAAAGGTCCGACTCTGATAAGTGGCTGCCATGAAGTTCAAAATAGAGTTCATGAAAGTCAACAGTGTATGGACACTGGTTGATCCATCTGAAAGGGTAAAACTCATTGGATATAAGTAAATTTTCAAAAAGAAAAGGGGTGCAGATGAAAAGATGGAGATCGATAAAGCCCATCTGGTTATCAAAAAATATCGTCAATGTTATGGTATTAACTATGACAAGATATTTTTTTCGATGGTAATGCTCAAGTCCATTCAGATTATACTTGCGATAGCAGCATACCTAGGCTATGAGATCTGACAAATGGATATAAAAATAAATTTTCTAAATGGAGAGTTGGACGAAGAGATGTATATAATACAGCCTGAGGGTTTCACATCTACAGACGAGTCCAAGGTATGCAAGCTTTAAAAATCTATTTATGGATTAAAGCAGGCATCTCGGAGTTGGAATATGTATTTTGATAAAGTGATCAGAACGTATGGCTTCGTTAAGAATGGAGAAGAACCCTACGTTTATAAATGAGCTAATGGTTCTATAGTTGTATTTCTTGTATTGTATATGAATGATATTCTCTTAATCGGGAATGACATCCCTGCACTACAGAAAATAAAGGTTTGGCTGTCATCTCAGTTCTTCATGGACTTGAGAGAAGCTTCCTACATTCTAGGAATGAAGATCTATAGGAATAGATCTAAAAGGTTGCTTGAATTATCTTAGTTCATGTACATCGATGCCATGCTGAAAAGGTTCAGCATAGAGAATTCCAAAAAGGACTATCTTTCGATAGGCCATGAAATTACTCTCTCGAAGAGGGATTATCCAACAACTCCTCAAGAGAGAGAGCATATAAGTAGAATACCATATGCTTCGATAGTGGGTTATATTATGTACACCATGACGTGTATGAGATCAGACGTAGCATACTCACTAGGGATAGTGAGTAGATATCAGTCTGATCTGGATGAGCATCACTGGAAGGTTGTAAAGACAATCTTAAAGTATTTAAGAAATACTAAGGACCAGTGGCTCATCTATGGAGATACTGACTTGAAACTTATAGGATATACTGATTCCAATTTTCAGTCAAATTATGATGGTAGCAAAAGTATGTTAGGATATGTGTTTACCCTGAACGGTGGAGTGATTTACTGAAAGAGTTCCAAGCAGCACACTGTGTGTGAGGCAGAGTATGTCGCGGCATCCGATGCTGCGAAAGAAGCTATGTGACTGTGAAAGTTCATCGGTGAGCTGGGAGTGACATCCTTCTTGGATGGTCCGATTCTGTTTTACTATGACAGTACTGGAGCCATAGCTCAAGCGAAGGAGCCAAAGGCACATCAACGCACCAAGCATATTCTACATCGCTATCATCTTGTACGAGAGATCGTGGAACAAGATGATGTCGACCTTCAGAAGATTGACGGAAAGAAGAACGTGGCCAACCCATTTACTAAGGCTCTTGGAATCAAAGAGTTCAACAATCACAAATGGAAGATAGGTATTCGATACTGTTCTGAGTGGCTTTAGTCTAAGTGGGAGTTATTGAAAATTGTATCCTAAAGTCAATCATCTAGGTTGTATATGGTTGAGCTAAATATAATTATACTTAAATTATTAATAAATAAAATTATTATTTTAGCATTCATCATTTTGTGCATCTTTCTGTAATGAGCTCTTCTATGACGAAATTCTTAGGACTATTTAGACTCGACAAAGAAAGATTTATCGTTTAGTCCTTAAATCAATTTATGATTAAATGATTCGTTGTTATCCAGGATGACAATGTATCGAATGTAGATTGTTGTGTGCCATAAGTATTGGTTGTCCTTTTCATCAAGAAGTATGGAGATACTGTTATGGCATGCAGGTGAAGTGTAGGGATATATTTTACTGAACGTGATCCAACTATGGAGTTCTCTTCTGCCAAAAGTTGCTCGTGAAGGATATGGGTATATGTGTCCCTTAGACCTAAGATCACCATGGTGACTTGCAAGCAACTCACTGTACTTAGGAATCGAAGTATCTAAATTTTTAATTCAATGATGAAAGGCTATTAGGTGCAGTCAAGTACTTGGTTTGTCGGTGCATGAGTCAAGATGTGATTGACCCCTCCAACTATTGGAGCAAGTAAATCATCGTATTTCAATTTAACAAATCCTCGATCGGGGTAGTCCATATGATGGATGCTAAGTTTTGAAATATACAGTGGATGAATTTTAGGATTGGCAGTAAATTCTAGATCATCCTTTGAGCATCAAGATCAAGGGGATCAATTATACGGTAACCATATTCCACAGGTTCGTCATTATTGCGTTGCGACTTTTTGATCTATCTAAAAATTGGGTACCATTGCTAGATGGTCACATCGATTGGTATAAAAATTTAATTTTTATGCTATCGACTTAGGATTCGAACCTATGGGATCATACACATAAGGAGTTCCTACCTGATCTGATGGCTGATCATGAGTCTTGATGACCTAGGACACTTTGGTCAAGAGTTCCACTAGACTAAGACTCTACGATCAAAAGTCCCACTGGATTGAAACTCTGAGTCCTACTCATCTAGGACTCTTTGATCAGAAGTTTCACTAGTCTGAGACTCTAAGATCATGAGTTTCATTCGTTTGGAACACTGGGTTCAAGAGTCCCACTGGATTGAAACTCTTCAGGAGTTTCATGTTGATAGGACTTTGTTATCCAATAATCTATCCAATTTGGACTCAGATATTTTTGAAGAATTAATCAATAATTCAATTACTGATTAGCTCAATTTGATTGAGCGATGAGGATTCGATCATGTTCGATTGAATTTGATTCAATTGGGTTTGATCGGATCAGATCATGAGATGACGTAATTGCTATGAAAGTTTTGACCCTAATTTGATCAGAATCTATATTTAATTAATTTTTAATTTGATTAAAATTTTGTTAGATTAGGCTAAGCCTAATTTAGTTAGATTTAATCTGATCTAATTAGGTCTAGATTAATTGGTTTGGTAGAAACCAATTAGGACCAAGTCAAATAAAGTTTGAATTCAAACTCTCCCATGCGCCCACCATTTTTGACTTTTTCACTCTTATTCTATGCTCAAAATTTTTATACATAACTTTTCTCTCACCCAGAAGGTTTTTTTGCCTCCTCTCTTATCTGCTTTTGATCTGATCTAAGGGTTGGACCGGTTCAAAGTAAGTTGAGTTTTGAATTCAACTCTGTTTGTTGGAGGTAGGAACCAATCCAACCTTATCTGCTTCTCATGCCCTTCCTTTTATTTATCAAATATTTTTGGAGAAATAAAAATGCATGCACATAGAAGGAGAGTCCTTCTGTATGTTAAACACATGGGAGGAGGCGTTGGATAATGATAAGACGCTCATTAGATTTTTGAAATCAAGTGAGTGGTTAAAACCTCCCAATCACTCGACCCTTATTTTTTTTGATAAATTTTTCTTAAGATATTTATGTCAATAAATTATAAAAAAATTTGTACACATAGAAAAAGGTGTTAGAATTATGTGGTAAAAATTTTAGAGTGATTGGACATTATTTTTGGGCAAAAAAAATCTTGGAGTGAAGGTGAGCAGGGTCCTACAGCACTTTACTTTTTCCTCATGCCTCTCTTCTCTTCTGATTTTTACCTCTAAGAATATTTAATTTTTAGATATAATCTAAACAGAGTTTATAGATATAAAAGTTATCTTTTCATAAAAACTTATTTTATAAAAAAAATCTATACAAAGAGGGCGTGATAGGATTTTTAGTATGTCAGGATTTTTGGGCCGAGTGAAATCCTAGTTTTGGAAATTTGGGTTTGGATGGAAAGATTGAGTACTGTGAGCATCGGATCGCCACCAAATTTGAAACATCTCTTCATCATCCTTTAATATTTATGTTCTAATTTTTTAGAGTATCTAAAAAATTAGAAAGTGCATGATCAATCAGATCGATCGTAATCAACCGTCGAAGGCCCCAGCGAGGAGCTAGCACTCCGGTGGAGCTGGTCGGGATCAGGAGCTCGGTGTGGACCATCCATAGAGATCGAATGAGTGTGCAGCTATAGTGTAACACCATAGCTTCTTTTGGTGCATTCAGATCATAAAGATCAACTACCCGCAAAAAGATATTAAGTTCTAAACTTGTATCGGTCAGTAGATTCGATTTGCTGATCGAATGCATTTTATTTTTGTATCATATATTAGCATGTTTAGATCCTTAGTAGAATTTATTTGATATGATCAATGCATGCATAGTATTAATTTTAGATTAATATTTATTTTTGCTACTATTTTATTCGAAAAAAGTTTCAAAAATGCATGCTTAAATCTTGCATGATTTCCTTCAGATAGCTCAACTGAATATGATCTATAGCGATCCGCTAGTGAACTGACACCCTGTCGTAGAGCCGATCATATGCGGCCAACCTATCATGATAGATCGATAAAGGTCGAGGAATGTTAGATCGAGGATGAGCTTCAATCAACTAACATATCTTATGCCTAGGAGTGAACCCCAATAGGTCGGCATTAGCCGACCTACGGCAAGACGTTCTTAAAAATCGCTCGACTGAGGCCGACCTATGGTGTATCGCGAGTGAATGAATAGCCTCTCTATCGAACTTCAATAGCTAATGTATATTATGTCAAGGCTGAGAGCTATAGCCATCTCATAATAGTTGCCCCCCACTCATAAGGCCGAGCTATTATTGATCGATCGATGTGAGTAGCTTTCCAAAGCCGAGGCCGATCTCCTGAGTAAGATCGTACTGCCATGTGTCGAAGATATTCATCTTGATGAGTTCGATAGAAGTTCAACAACCATCAAATCTAGCCATTCATTAGCTCGATCCAGGTCCATCTGTTCTAACCAATCAGTATTTGACTCTTGACATAAATCCGAAAGGGTTGGCGAATCGATAGTAGATCGGAGCCGTTCAAGTCCCCTATAAATAGGGATCAACATTATTCTAGTTTTTTACTATTGCTATTATTTGAAGGATGAACTCCGGCACTCTGCATTTGTGAGGGTATAGCTCGGACGAAGCCAAGCTATCATCAACCTCATCCTCCACCCCTTCGTTTCTCAATCTCCTTACTCCTTTATGTTAGTTTCTTTTTTTTTGCACTAATGAGTCGATCAAGTCTGTCCCGATCTTTCTGAAGTTCGGAAGACCATTTAGGTGGGGATCATAGGTTCGGGGTGGATGGTTCTTCGAATAGATCCGAAGAACACAAAATCCTGAATTATGGCCCCTATAGGATAAATATCGTCCTCACCTCGGAGGACTTAGAACTTATAAAACTAAAGTACCAAATCCCTGATGACTTTAGGCTAGAGGCTATTGATCTCAAGAAGCGTATAGCTCTTCCTCGTCCAGGCTGCATTGGGATTTACGAGGAATCCCTAAAAGCTAATCTTAGATTTTTCTTCAATTTCTTGGTCGTCGAGTTTTTGAATTTGTATAGAATTAGTTTCTGTAGCTTGGCATCGAACTCTTGGCGACCGATCTTAGGCTTCTTTATCCATTGTCTCCTCCTTGGGGTCGAGCCCACTTTTTGTCTTTTTCGAGCTTGCTTCACTTTAAAGGAGCATCCTATGGAGATCGGGTTGTGGTACGCCTCTTCTAAAAAAGAACATCATCTTTTTCAAGGTGCTTCTTCCTCTGTACACAGTTGGAAAAAGCGATTCTTTTTGTTTTGATCGAGCAATCCTGGGATTTTAACATGTCATGGGGCCAACCTCATAGGTCGGTAATTAGGCCTCCAACATTGTCAGACACCGAGGAGGAGACCATAGTCGGCTTTTTGGTTTTGCTTCTCCTCCATTGTTCAAGCTCCTCACCGAGAAGAACTTGTTCAAGGTTGGGCTGATTCCAACTGACCCAAAAAATAAGTGATCATTCTCGCTCCATCTTATTTAGCTCATCCTTTTTGTCATCACCATCAATGTTTACCAAACTTTTTTCCTCTTGTGCAACAATGAATCCGACCAATCTCGAAGCCGTTCGTCGGGCAACGAAGAAGAGAAAGACTAGCACAACCCCTGCTCCCAAATACGGTCGATCAGAGGCCGTCCTCGCCCAACCCATGGTTGGGAGTTCCTCGGGGCCAATCAGTGCTTTGAGGAAAGAAGGCTTGGTGCCAGCGAAAGCTCTGGCATTGCTACAATCTACCGCTCCAACAGAGCCCACCCCCAAGCTTCGGCCCCCTCTTCAAAGAGAAGCTCGGGTGGGCCCAAGATCTTCATTAGGATGTTTGCTCGTGGGCCCGATGCATCGGTCAAATTTCTTTGGTGGAGGTCACCTCGGACACTGAGGATAGGAGAAAAGACGTCGGCGATTATCGCGTTGCCCGATCTTTGTTGAAATCCATTATTCTCCCGGTCGACGTCCAAAACTTTGAAGAGGCCGGGGGGGCATCCGAATTCAAGATTCGTACGACTTCCTTCTTCGGGTATGTATAAGTCGTCTCTCATCTTTTACTTATCTTCAATTAATCTTATCATCTATTAACGATTTCATTCTTTTGCAGCTCGTCTACCAATGGACCATTTTGCCGAAGTGATCGAAAAAGTTCGATGCCTCTCCAAAGAGGCCGAAGAGAAGGCTGCCCAAGCCAACCGAAGGGCGGACGATGCCCAACTATCCCAACTGAAGGCCGAGGATGAAAATATATCACTGAAGGAGAAAATAAAGCAACTAGAGACCGAGCTTGCCAAAGCTCAGCTCAACGTCGAGGGCCAATTGCTAGCAGAGAAGGAAGCTAGCAAGGAGCAGGTTAAGGCCGCCAAGGTCGCAGCGATTGAGGCGTTTCGCTCTTCGACTGAATTCCATGATATTAAGGTGGAGTTTGCCTCGGCTTCATATCTATAGGGGGGTGAGGACCTTAAAGAGAAGATAAGAAGGAACTTTCCGACATAAATCTGGGCCTCCTAGAATCAGACGAGGAAGAGGTTGATGTGGCCAAAGATAAGAAAGTTCGAATGAAAGACCTTTTTAGCCCCGCCCGCAAGGATCACATGCTGTGGATGCGGCATCGGTTCCTCTTCCAGCAATTATCATTCTTTCCGACCAAGTTAAGGTCGGTGAATCTGGAGCTCTTGATGGAGCTTAATGTAGATCCGCTCGGGTATGTTTGAGCTCTTTCTTCTTCTCTCTTTTTTTTTTGAATTGGTCGGCCTATTTTGGTCAACCTCGACGTCTACCGAGGTATTTTTGTAAATGACCGACCCATCTTTGTAAACACTTTTTTCTTTGAATGAATACATATATCTTCATTATGAATGAATACATAGCTTAAGCTGACCAATCGTAAGGCCGAACTTAGAAACATAGAACGACTAATAGATCGGTGGAGAGCATGATGAGTTGATTGGATCATCATTCCTCGGAAATAATCGAGGACCCTTACTTTGCCTAGATTGTTCGGAGCATGTCGAGGAAGAATTAAATCAATTATCCAATGACGTTCCTCGACCGTGGCTGAGGAAAGTTATACTCCCCGACCATAGTCAGTGAGCACTCATCGATTTTCGAATCGCATTGCATTCCTTGGTCGTAGTCGAGAAACATGTGATGGTGATTCTTGGAAGCGCATTCCGCTCCTCAACTGTAGCCGAGGAGCACACATTAGTGAAGACTGAAGATGCATTTTGCTCCTCAGTCGTGGTCGAGGAATGTACGTTGATGAAGGCTAGAGATGTTTTGCTCCTCGATCATGGCCGAGGAACGTGCATTGGCAAAGGTTAGAGACGTGTTTCGCTCCTTGATCGTGGTCGAGGAACGTGTGTTGGCTAAGACTGGAGATGCGTTCCACTCCTCGATCGTGGTTGAGGAGCGCATGTTCGCAAAAATTGGAGATGCATTCCACTCAACTATGATCGAGAAGCGCGCGTTCACAAAAACTGGAGATGCATTCCACTCCTCGATCATGATCGAGGAGCATGCATTGGCAAAGGCCGGAGATGCATTCCGCTCCTCGATCGTGGCCGAGGAGCGCGCATTGGTGAAGGCTGAAGACGTTCCGCTCCTCGGTCATAGTCAAGGAATGCAAGTTGGTGAATTTCATCGAAGATCAAATCTATGGAAAATTATTATTTATTATTAAAAAATTAAAATAAAAATTATAGTTCATGGATAGTATTTGTAGAGATTATCAGCATTCCACGTCCTCGGGATTGGAGTTCCATCCAGTCGACTAAGGCGGTAGACCCCAGGCCAAACTACCTCAACCATGTGGTAAGGGCCTTTTCAATTTGGTGATAATTTCGATTGCTCGGTCGAACAAGAAATTTCTGCTTGACGAAGAACTAATGGTCCTGCTAGAAAAGATTTTCCTCTAACTCGAAAATTATAGTATCAAGCTACTTTTTGCTGATAGTTGACCATTCGAATCCAAGCTCATTCTCGAATTTCCTCCAGTAGATCTAAATTTACTCTCATTCCAAAGAAGTTGCTATCCTCGTCAAATTTCTCCACTCAGAGTGTGGGTAATCCAATCTTTAAAGGTATCACGACTTCTATTTCGAAGGCCAGCATGAAAGGTGTCTCTCTAGTCGGAACTCGTTGGGTTGTGTGTTATGCCCAAAAAATATTATATAGTTCTTCAACCCACAGTCCCTTGGCCTAGCTGAGGCGAGCTTTCAAACTTTGCAATAAAGTTCTATTCATTACCTCAGCCTAAGGGTGCAATCGAGCCGAGTAACTAGAAGCTCGAGCTCGACTCGATTCAAAATACTCAAACTTGAAACTCGGCTCGATTGGGCTTGAGCCTTAATATTTCAAGCTCGAACTCGACTCGATAAAAAATAGGCCAAGCTCGAGATCAACTCGAATATGAACCAAACTATATTCGAGCTCGAGTTCGAGCTCGAAATCGAATCATATCTTATTAATAATATATATATTAATATATATTATAAATAAAATTAATATTATTAAATATATATATACTCGAGTAGGCTCGCAAGCTTTCGAGCCGAGTATCCTGCTACTTGAGCTTGACTCGAAAAGCTACTCAAGCTCGACTCGCATACTTGAGCTCGATGCAAACTTGATAATAACTGAGTTGAGTCAAGCTTGAACTCGAATCGAGCTCGAGTAGCTCATGAGCAGCTCAACTCGTTTGTAACCCTACCTCAACCTCATCATTACTTTGAGGATGATCTATCGATGTTCACCTATGTATGATTTCAAAGTCATTATAGAATCCCATAAACCTTGGATTATTAAATTGCCATCTATTATTAGTTATGATAGCTCATGGTAGATCAAATTGATAGATAATCGACTTTTAGACAAAATTTTGAACTTTTATCTCGATAATAGTCGCTAATGCCTCTGCCTCCACCCATTTAGTAAAATAGTCTATTACGATGAGTAGAAATTTCTTCTATGCCACAGCGATGAAAAATGATCCGAGGATATCCATCCCTCATTGGGCGAAGGGCCATGATGTGGTGATTGAAGCCAATGGAGTCAAAGGTCGGTGCTGAATATTAGAAGTTCTTTGACAGTGATCATATTTATTCACCAAATCAGTGACGTCCTTTCGCATTATCGATCAAAAATATCTCTATCTCAATATCTTATGAACAAGGGCCTTGCCTTCTAGGTGATTGCTGTAGACTCCTTCATGAACTTCTCATAGAGTATAGTCTACTTCGGAGGGATGGAGGCATCTAAGCAATGGTAAGGTGAAGGACCTTTTGTACAACTTTTTCTCATAGACGAGGTACTGTGGAGCAAGATGCCTCAACTTCTTGGCTTCATCCCAATCAGCTAGTAGAGTGTCGTCTTATAAGTAGCATAGGATGGGATCTATCCAGCTTGGCTTCGGATCAGCTTACATTACAGGAGCTTCTTCGATGCTCGGCTTTTCCAGAACTTTCATATATGAGCTTTTTTTTAGGTCTGCTGCACCAAGAGTTGCAAACTTAGATAAAAGATCGGCTCGCATGTTTTCTATCCTAGGTATTTGCTGAACATCCACCATAAAGAAGTTGGATGCTAAGTCCTTAATCTTTTGCAGATATTTAATCATGTTCGATTTTCGAGCTTCATATTTTTCTTGAATCTAACTAACGATTAGCTGTGAGTCACTATGAACTCTAAGATATCAAACCTCCATTTTTTTATCATCCTGAGACCTGCTATCAATGCTTCATACTCGGCTTCATTATTAGAGATCGAAAAATCAAAACACAAAGCGTACTCTGCTACTACTCCCCCCAGACTGGTTAAGATCAATCTAGCTCCTGCGCCCATAGTATTCGAAGATCCATCAATATGTAGGACCCAATATTCGTCAGTTGTAGGAGCTATTACATTACTTAGTTCCTCATCTTAAATTGTGTACTCTAGGATGAAGTTCACTAATGTCAGAGCCTTGATGGACGCCCTCAGTAAGTATTTAATATTAAATTCTCCTAGCTTAATAGCCCATTTGGCTAACCATCCCGAAGTATCCAATCAGTATAATACCGACTTGATAGGTTGATCAATGAGAACAGTAATGGTGTGTGCTTGAAAATACGGACGTAGCTTCTTCGCAGATATTAGAAGAGCATAGACAATCTTTTCTAGCTTCGTATACCTAGTCTCGACATCGTGAAGTATCCGACTTACATAATAGATTGGCTTCTGTACCTTGACTTCCTGTTGGATAAGAACCAAACTAATTGCTAAAAAAGAGACAATCAAATATAAGTACAATACTTCTTCAGGTTTTGGCTTGCTTAAAAGAGGAGGAAAGCCGAGGTATTTCTTTAGATCATCGAAGGCTATCTGACATTCATCCGATCATTAAAAATTTTTTGATTGCTTGAGAGCTTTAAAAAATAGAAGACTCTTCTCTATCGACCTTGATAGAAATCTGTTTAGGACTGCGATCCTCCTAATAAGCCGCTGCACTTCTTTGATCATTCTTGGAGGCTTCATCTCTTGAAAAGCTTGAATCTTCTCCGAATTAGCTTTAATCCCACGTTGCGATATCATAAAATTAAAAAAATTTTCGAAAGTGACACCAAAAGCATATTTGTCTGGGTTGAGCTTCATCTGAAAGCATCATAGTGTGGAGAACATCTCTTGTAGATCGATAATATGATGCTTGGTAGTTCTATTATTTACCAGCATACCATCCACATACACCTTCATGTTTCTATCGATCTGTTCTTTGAAGAATTTGTTCACGAGCCTTTGGTAGGTCGCTCTTACATTTTTCAAGCCAAATGGCATGATCCTGTAACAAAAAAAGATCTTGGTCAGTTACAAAAGAGGTTTTCTTCTCATCCTCGAGTGCCATTTAGATTTGGTTGTATCCCGAGATGCGTCCATAAATGATAAGAGTTGATGTCCTGAAGTTGTGTCCATCAATTGATCAATATGAGGAAGAGGATAATTGTCTTTCGGACATGCTTTATTAAGGTCGAAATAATTGATGCATGCGCACCATTTTTCACTCACCTTCTTGACAAGAACGACATTTGCCAGCCACTCTGGATAATATACTTCTCGAATAAATTCAGCTTTTAAGAGTTTGTCAACCTCTTCCTGTATTGCCTTCTGTCGTTTAGGAATGAAGCTTCATTTCTTCTGCTTGACCGAATGATGGTTCAAATCTACATTAAGTTGGTGAACCATAATCTATGGGTCAATGTTGGGCATATCTAACATCTATCAAGCAAACATATCAGCATTGGTGTATAGAAATGAAATGAGATGTTGACGATCCTCTTCACACAAGCTTGAGCCGACCTTCACAACTTTGCTTGGATCATCTTTGATTGGTACCATGATCAATTCTTCCACCGGGTGACCCCTTTGCTCAATCAACTCGTCCCATATATCTAGCTCATTCAGAGGTTGTTCTTCAGCTGCTACTCCACATAGAGTTGCCATATAACATTCTTTTGCGACTGATTGATTTTCTTGGAGCTCACCAATTCTATCCAGAGTTAGAAACTTTACCTTTAGGTGATAAGTCGATACTATTGCTCAGAGGACATTCAATCCTAGCTGACCTAAGATAACATTATAAGCTGACGAGCTATTCACCATGAAGTAAGTTATTTTGATCACAACCTGTCTCGAAACTTGACCAACTTTTGTTGTTAATCTAATAGTTCTTTCCACCGGTACCATATTACTAGAGAATCCAACTAGAGGTACATTCCTCTTCGTCAACTACCCAGGATCCAAATTCATCCAAATAAAAGTATTGTAAAATAAGATATCTACTAAACTTTCATTATCAACAAGGACTCGATGTACATCGTAATTTAAGATATTCAGAGCAACAACTACTGGATCACCGTGAGGCTGATTTATTTCTTGTAGGTCATCTTCATTGAAGGTGATCTCGTCATTGACCCTCCTTTTCTTCGATCGTTCCTCCTTAGATTGGGCCTGTTCTGAGGTACTTCTAGTGAGATGCCTCCTACCGATCATCTTGATTTCCCCTACTGCCGACCGCTCCCTATGAGGATCTTCTTGTCTTGGTTGCTCTTCCCGTGGGTGTGTCGGGATTTGCTGTTCATCAATATAGCGTCGGAGTCGACCTCTCCTGATTAATGCTTCTATTTTTTCTTTAAGCTGCCAGCCGGTATCATGTTCGTGATTATGATGGTATCTACAATATTTTCTCAAATTTCTCGTTCAAGCAGGTGTCACCATTTTCTTCGATTGTGGTATATTTTTCTGTCGCTCGATCTCCATTAAGATTTGAGCTCGAGGAGTGTTGAGAAAAGTATGATAGTGGAATTTTTTGAGGAGGTGTCCTTGATCGGCATCAAGGTTTAGGAGATGTATGTTGGTCATTTCGGGATGGAGTCCGTGAACAACGAGATCGTTGTTCCTTGCATCGATGTTACACACGCTGGTAGTCCTTTTTCTTCTCCAACTTCTAAGTCGACTGCGATCCACCACTAAGGTTGCCTCCTTCCTGGTCCCAGACTTCCTCAGCTTGGGCATATCTCTCTGCTCGCTCCAGCATTTCAACAAAATCCCTAGGATAATCCAAGTTTAGGAAAAAGAGAAGGTCATTCTGAAGAAGTTCGGCTTTCAAAGCTGTCATTGCCATAGACTGATCCAAATTTCGAACTTCCAAGATAACCACATTAAAATGGTTGATGTATTTTCTAAGCGGTTCATTCTTGCGTTGTTTGATGCTTATAAGAAAATTCAAATTTCGACGCTGCCGACAACTGCTAACAAAATGGGTAACAAATAGTCAGCTTAATTGGTTGAAGGAATCCATGGACCCTGGCTGTAGATTAGAGTACCAATATCGAGCTGCCTTCCTCAAAGTTGAAGAAAAGGTTCAGCATAGGAATGCATCACTAGCTCCTTGCAGATGCATAAGGATGCAAAAGTTGTACAGATGATTGACGGGATCGACGGTCCCATTGTATGGCTCCATCCAAGATATCTTGAACCATGGAGGTAGTGGCTCATCCATGATCTTTCGAATAAATGGAGGGTCGATATTGAACCCCAGATCATCCCACTACTACAAAAATAGCCTATGACAATGCTTACTATGGCAGCGGTTTTCGAAATTGCTGCCATAGCACCTACGACAGCGATTTTCGTTAACCGCTGCTATAGATCGGACCTATAACAGTGGTTACAAAAAATCACTGCTATAAATCAATTTATTGCAATGATTCATTATAACCGCTATCATATGTCGGACCTATAGCAGCAGTTAGTAGGAACCGCTGCTATAATCTGATTTATAGCAGCGGATAATTGTAACCACTGTCATATATTTTTTTTTTCTAAATATTATATAATTTTAAAATTTAATGTCCATCTTCACCGTTCATTATCTAAATAATTATCATTAGAGTGTTGTCGCAAAAGATTGTCTCAATCCGATGGCCCTAGTTTCATCGATCAAAAAATTTGATTTCGATGATCATGAATGATAATGCGATGATCTGATAGATGAAGATCTTCGATGGATTTAAAAATTTACAACGATGATCTCGATGATATTTCTAGAGTACTATCAAAGTTTCACTTCAATAAGCTATCGTTATCTTGATCAAATTAGTATAGATTAGTTTCGATCGTTAAATGATAAATGAGTGATCAAAGGATCAAACGGTATTCGATTATGAGATAATTTATTTTATAAATGATCTTGGCTACTACTTTAATCATTTTTTATGGTGGTGATTATAAAATTCAACTCATGAGATGAAGAACGATCTAAAACTATACGTCTTCTGATAACCATTCTAAAACTTCACTGATTATTATGCTCGTGCTTTTGCAATATCTTCTTAACATGAATAATTTATATGAAAATAATTTAAATTTTACTATCATCATTATATAAAATATTTAAAATTATAATAAAGATTATTTAACTAAAAAATTATCTCATAATCGGACGTCATTTAACCCTTTTATCGCTTATTTCTAATTTAACGAACGAAATCATTCCATACTAAATTGACCATAATAACAATATCCGATTGAAGTAAAACTTTTATAGTATGCTACAAACATTATCGAGATCATTGTTGTAGGTTTTTAAATCCATCGAAGATCTTCATCTATCAGATCATCGCATCATTATTCATGATCGTCGAAATCAAATTTTTCTGATCGATGAAGCTAGAGCCATCGGATCGAGGTGATCTTTTGCGATGATAGTCTAATGATAATTATTTAGATAATGAATGATGAAGATGAATATTAAATTTTAAAATTATATAATATTTTTAAAAAAAATAAAAAAAAAATCATTTCCCACCTATGGCAGTGATAGGTCGGTGCTGAAGAGATACACGGCCCGGGGTAGAATCTCTCCTAGAAATTGAAGTGGGGGATCATGCAAGTCTTCATCAGGAAGGACTTATAGGTCGTCTATGATGGCTGACTTCAGCCCTTGGGCTTCCAGGATGCCATTCAACCGATCTTCCATGATGTGGTCCCAAATTTTCTTCGAGCAAGCGAGGCTCGCTGGCCTACTATATTTCTCTTACGGCAGATGAGAGTGCCTGCACTTGCTGAACCAGCATATTATATTGTTCTTGAAAGATCGTCGGGGCTACAAGTAGATTCTCCTAAATTAAGAGAGGTGCGTTGGTCAGCTGAGCATCATTGGTTCGTCTCCCATCGGGACGCTGAGAAATATTTGATGCTCCTTTGCGAGTCTTCATAATGTCTAGTAACAAGCTTTCTCCTCTCAAGATTTGAGCCTCGAAATCAGTCGAGGATCCTTCCTCTAGCATCAAGTGTTGCTCCCGATCTCTCCACCTAAGGTTGGACGCCAAGGTTTCTATGGTCGAGGAAGAACTACTGCTGGAGCTTCACCCGATCTCCTGCACAAAAGTCCTTGCCGGGGATTTCTCTGGTGAGGACCCTCCAACGCTCAAGTTAGAAGACTAAAGAACAAAGAGAGGAGAAAACGTCGAATTGAATACATACCTGGAGGATCCCGGAGTTTCTTTATTTATAGGAGAGGAATTAGAGTCATATACATTTCGAACTCTAACGACCTTTCGAATTTATCGCTCCAAATTAATTCGAGATATATTTTATCTTTTCTGGAAGACGGGATCGTAAGGGACTCCTATGTAATTCAGACTTTCTTAATTTGGGGAGAGCACGAATCTGGCAAACGATGACACTTCGATAATGGATGATCAATAATAGATCGTTCGGACATTGGTCGGCTAGAACCGATCAATATTACATAGACCAGATGTGGATCGCTTTTCTCTGATCAACATTGATGAGTTCTTTGGCGATAGCTCGGCCAAATACGATCTATAGCGATCCGCCAGTGAACCGACACCCTATCATAGAGGTCGGTCATATGCGGCTGACCTATCTTGATAGGTTGGTAAAGGTTAAGGAATTTTTGATCGAGGATGAGCTTCAATCAACCAACATGTCTTATGCCTAAGAGTGAACCCCAGTAGGTCGGCATTAGCTGACCTACGGCAAGACGATTTTAAAAATTATCTGACCGAGGCTGACCTATGGTGAATCGCGAGTGAACGAATAGCCTCTCCATCGAACTTCAGCAACTGATGTATATTATGTCGAGGCTGAGAGCTATAGCCATCTCATAACAATAGGCATTGGATGATATGAAATTAGCATCGTTAGGAGAATATAAAAAGAATATTCTATTATTATCTAGTTACCTTAATCCAAGATAGAACAAATAATAAGTTACAGTATTCATGAATTAAAATATAAATATAGAAAACAGGAATTCATATGCAAATTGGAAGCTCTATGGACAAATATATAGAAATACTTTAACAAAAAATATGTTATATCTTGAAATACAAGATCCAATATCTAGTAACTTTGGAATATAGTACCATCAAATGCTTGGTTGGATGGTATCAATCCCTGCAAGTGAGTATCAATGTATCAAAGAATCATCTCACAAGTGAGTATCAATGTATCACAAGAATCATCTCGAATATGCACCGGCTGAAGAACATCTAGATCTACAATTCATTGAAGTTGGTTCTAATTGATGGTTTAGGAACTATCTTGTGCTAGAGATTGTCCCGATGTTGTGTCATATAGAAATTAAAGGCGCATTTGCAACTGAATCAGCTAAACTTTAATTTTGGTTGCGAACCCGTAACTTGATTAGCATGCTCTCATGGGACCGACAGCTCGCCTAAACAAATTAGTTAATTAGCACATGAACTGTAGCTGCAACTTCTCATTTGAATTCAGACATTTGTGCTGGTGCTAAAGGGAATCAAGACCACAAACAAGACACCATGACGTCTGAAGCTGCTAAAGAAGTATAGTTCTGAATTTTTCTTTTTCTGCTAACAAATTTACTATTTAAACAAGTTTTCTGCATCAGGGTTGCCAATGGGGGAAAAAAAACTTTAATAAGCAAACATGGACCTTCATATATAAAAAGAGGGAATACAAGAATTTCAACAGAATGTTTAACCGTACAATTTTACAGGTTGGAATCTATACAACCGATCACAACATTTTCAAACCTTTATCACAAACTTTATTGATCTCTATGCTATTTTGTGCCTCTGCTGTATCCGCCGATCACCTCTTGTCAACATGCTTAGGTGCTGCATCAACGAGCACCACGGGAAAGAAACCAAGATAACGACAAGCCATTCATTCAGACTCAACGGAACAACGCCAAAAACACCGGCCAGGAAGGGAATGTAAACTATGAGGAGATGGAGACCAGATGAAATCAGCATTGCCACAAGAAGCCAAGGATTACTCCATGGAGGCATCCGAACTAAGCTATCATCTTCTGAAAGAGCATTCAAAGTGTTGAACATCTCCATCGCCACCGAGACAGATAATGATAATGTCATTGCTTTAACTTTTCCAACAGTGAAATAGTCGCATGGGTCCGTGAAAGATGTTACTTGATCGCCTTCCAAGAAGGGATTGGGTGAGAAATCTGCCCATGTGGGGCGCTCTCCCCATGACCGGAGCTCAGACGGGGAGATCAGTGTGCGTCCATCGCTTAAAAGATCAATCATCATAAAGGAATGCTGGGTGTACCACAAGATGAAAATGCCAACAGTTGCTAAGCCAACATAAGAACCAATTACCTGATGCAGAAAAATGCAGGGATTAGTGCATACGGCAATATTGTTGCTACAGGTCCGGAGTGTTCAACCTCTGAATAAAAAAGTAACAGTGAAAATACCTACACTAGAATATTTGATTAGCTTGATGGTCCACATGTTTATACCTTTCACCGAGCTTAACTTTAAAAGGCAATGATGCCTGCACAAAGTACACAGGTGTCAAAATACCTTTCAAAAACACCAAACCATTGGGATCGTATCTTATACTTAATTGTACAGGTCAATTTGGATGGGAGCTTCCAAACCCAAATTTGGCCAATCCCATTAGAATTTTTCGGGCACATGTACGAGTGACGAGACATTTGCAACGAGTCTTAAAGTAGGGCATCTTGAAAGGTGGTGAGAAAGGGCTTTGAGATTGTGTTCGAGTGGCTATCTCTTCGTCATTTCTTCATCTTTAGTGGAGCTTCGATCGTATTTTTGCCCGATTCCTATTTCCTTGTTTAGGCTTTTTATTTCTCTTTACCAGAAGGAACCTAGTTCTTGATATTTATGGAACAATAATTTGTCCCTAATTTTACATGCAAGAATGCAGCAGCCATGCGTATGAAATATATGTATGAAATGGACAAACAATTGGACTAGCTGCTCCGAAGCTTAGTGAACATTAAAGAATCCTTGATGTGGAGTAAGACTCGAAATCATGCCAAGCATGTTGACATACTAATATTTTCATCATTTGAAGCCACCAAGAAGTATCGAAGTGACTTCAAGTTCTAAAACTGAGTTCATGAGTTCAAAAATTATCTGCCTACTCATAGATTTCAACATTACAGTATCTCTCACCAGGTCACGAAAGAGAACTCAGGAATTGATAAGAGCATTATTGTTCCTTTGAGGTGGCTTCTGCATGACATCAACATCAACAGTGTTAAAACCAAGAGATGTTGCAGGGGGGCCATCGGTGACCAAATTAACCCAAAGAAGCTGAACTGGTATGAGGGTATGCCAGGCGCAGCAGTCAGAATGATGGACATTTCACTGATATTGGATGATATCATGTACCTACGTAGCAAATGGAATTATTAAACATATCATTTTGGATATATGAGACCCAATCTTGCTAACTTTTGAACCAACCAACAAGCAAAATATAAATTAAAATGGTAAAGATGATATATAATACATGTTGCTGTGAAGCCTTGGATCAGCGTGACTGAGGTCAGTCTCCTAAACTCTGACTGATGTGGATGAGGTTGGTTTGCTGCAAATTTGGGATTTGATTGAAGTGCTTTCATCTTGGAGCATTTAGGATCTAGTGCTTAAGTTAGCTGGAGCTTGAAAATAGTAGAAAGCAAAAAAGATAAAAAAATTAGAGCCTCTTTTTCTCTAGAGCTAAATTTATTTGAGGGTCTCCTTGCTCCTCCTTTATATAAAGAGAGAGTAGTCAAATGTTATTGTTGAATCTAATAACGAGATCTCAGAATTTGCATCCACTTAACTAAAGATGGTGGGCGTCCATTGTAGGCACTAATAGCAGGCGCATGGTCATGGGCATTGGTTGTGGATGTCATCCATGGATGCATTAACCTAACCAACGTGCACCTAGTTGATGGAAATAGAGATGGGCATTGAGCCAGGCATGGCCCGTTTAGTACTATAACGGGTCATGCCATGGCACGGCCCAAAATAATAGATTGGACTGGGTTGGGGGTTTGATGGCCTGTGGCCCAGGCCCGGCATGACCCTTCAGAGCCTAAGTAGGCATGGCCCGCTGGGTCAAGCATGGCACGGTATGGGCCCAGACCCGGCATGGTCCGCATGCCAGCCCATTTGACACACTATAGCCTATAATTATATCTTTAAAATTTTTATTTTAAAAAATATTTTTTATAAAATAAATTAAGTTAATAAATAAATAAAAAAAAAAGATATGAGATATTAAATTTTTTTTATAAAAATAAAAATCATCTTGTAATGATACAGGATTAGGCATGGACCCCTACCAGTTTATTAATGTAAATTAAAATTATACGAAAGAGGGAGGAGGGCTAGGCCTAACCTCCAGAATACAAAGAAGGAGAGAGAACTAATAAAAAAAATACTTACATGACTCCATCTATCAAAACACTATCTAAATCATTCTATGTAGCGCTGGTCCTCTTACGGAAAGAGGATCTAGCTTCTCTAGAAGGAGAGGGAGCAGGAAGAGTTTCTTCCTCCTCTGAAATAGAAAAAATACCGATATGCCCAACGGCACCGACAATACTCTCATCATAATAACTTATCATCTAAACTAAATAAATGAAAAAAAAAATAAAAACTAACCAGTAACTAGCAAAAAAAAAAAAGAGTTATAGAGCTAAATAGGAAGAAGAGATGGAGCGAAGACCGAAGAGTTGAAGAGTTGGAGAGTCAGAGGAGAAGGGCCAGAGCTCAGGCTGTCGGAGAGTCGGATAATCGGATGAGCGAAAAGTTGGAGAGCCGAAAGAGGAGGATCGGGCCATCGGAGATAGATTTGTAGAGCTGTTCTTGAACTACGATCTCTAAAAGAGAGATACTTTCTCCTCTTGTATAACTCTTGAATTGCTAGACTATAATTTTCACGCACTAAATATTAAATAAAAGAGAAAAGAATTGCTAGAAAAGAGAACAAATAGAAGTAGGAAGATTAGAGAGAGAGAATTTATTTGATGAATTAATGTAGTGAGAATGAAAGAGGAAGGCTCTATTTATAGAAGTCTCAAAACTTTCATTTTTCTAAAATATCCCTCAATCTAGCCATTTTTTGACTGTTGGAGGGGTTAAAATGGTAAAAACAAGAAAACTAGCTGTTAAATCCCTTAAAAAATAAAAAAAAATAATTTTAGCCATTACGGACTGGCCTAGCCCATTTTAGGCCATTACGGGTCGTGTCTGGCATGGCCCGTTTGGGGCCGTTACGGACTGTGCCAGGTATGGCCCATTTGAAGACGTTGTGGGCCGTGCCCAGCACGATCGGTTAAAGCTTAAAAAAAAAAAGAAGGCCTGATGGGCCAACAGGCCGTGCCAGGCTCGGCCCATCAATTTTTGGATCTAGAGCTATGTCGGGCAAAGGTTTTGATCTTATCGTACCATATCGATATGGTCTATTTAGTAGATGGCTTATGTCAGGTATGGCCCGCTACAATAACCGATCCATTGGATCTAGGTCGAGTCGGGTTGAGCACGGCTCGATGCTCAAGTCTGGATGAAAATTGTCCTAAATTTTTGGAGATTTTGTTGGGCTAAGTTGTCAATTAGATTGGTTGTCCGTGAGATATCGAGGTGGGGCCTTGGTTTAACTCTAAGGTTAGTAGAATATATGCCGAATCGTCCACCTTTGAGGTTGGTCTTTATTACACCAAGGAGCACCTCATTGGTTTCGAGAACTCCAACTTTTCTTTAACAATATAATCCCAATATTAAACTTCTTAGCCGCTTGCATACTAGGCATGTAGAAGTAGCAAGACACCTCTTCTCCAAAGATCTAGCTTGATTAGATGAGAGGATGGCTCATTCCACCCAACAATGTATAATAAACTAGTGTATTATCCATACAGTATGCGGGATACATCTTTTATTTAAAAATTATATAATATTTTAATATTTTTTATTAATTATATAATTAATTAATTTTTTTCTATATTTTCTTTCTATTTTTTTTATTTTCATCATTAGAAGTTTCAATCAAGTGGAAGACTTGGAGTGGTCAAATAGAGAAACTTAAATGATAGTTGGGAATACATAGGGATAAAGGTATATATACTGACGATACATGATGGATGGAATTAAAGTTTTTATTTTAATATAACCCCATGCAATCCATGGAATGCAATAATTAATAAATCTATATTTTATACCTAATATATATTATAAGTTATCGAATAAATCTTGTAAATATCCGATCATAATTCGGCAAAGCTGCATTCTAAACCCATCATTTTTTTTTACATAAATCTTTCTTATCCAACAAATATATCATTATGAAATAATATTTTTATATTTATTATATTATTATTTAAAAATAATATATATTTTATTATTATATAAAAAAATTTATTTTATTGATAAATATATTTATTAATTTTATCATATTATTAATATATTAATATATTATTTTATTAATATAAATTTTTATTTTATTAATATATGGAACATATGATATCTTGGATAAGATAGGAGATGGAGGAAAGGATTAGGATGGCTCTCCTCTCAATTATATGCTATGTGCTGGCAATAAATTGGTGACAATAGTACATGAAGGTGGCTTGTTATGATTAAAAAGTGGGGCTTGGGACTTGAGGTTGAAGCGGAGGAACGTGAGGATCAATTTTAAATGGATGGGATGGTGCAAATAAGTGTCTACCAGATCTTCTGCACGCACAAATTAGTTGAAGTGGAGAAACGTGAAGCTCAATTTCAGATGGGTGGGGCGGCGTCTGGCAAATGGGTATCTACTAGAACTCATTTAGTTTGCGAGGAGTAAAGGAAAAAGAGGTAAATTTTGAAAAATAAAGAATTTTTTTTTTATTTAGTTAGAATTTTAGAAGAAGAGAAAAAAAAAAAATTATAAAAAATTATTTTCTATATTTTATAAAAAATAAAAATTTATGAAGAAAATGAATTTTGATATTTTTTATTGAATAATAAATGGTGATATTTTTTCTTTTGTAAAATATTTTTTTAAAACCTATAGCTAAGATTTTATAAAATATGATGGTTAGAATAAAATATTGAATAATGATAATATAATATAATAATATTATAATTTTAATATTTATATAAATATAATATTAATATTAATATTATAATATTAATATTATTATAATATTTTTTATTAATATTTATATAGTATTTATTATTAATATATCAATATTTATATTAATATAATATTATATTTATTAAGATATTAATAAATTTATCATATTAAAATATTAATATTGTATTAACGTAATATAATATATATTAGTATCATATTAATATAATAAATTATTATAATTTAATATTATATTATATTAATATTAATATTAATATTATATTATTATGTGCATAAAGTTTAGAAGTAACATGTATGGTTCCATATCTATTAAGAGTATAATAGATATTTTATATAATTTTTTTAAAAAATAAATATTTAATTAAATAAAAATTATTTTTTAATAAATTATTTTTTTTTGATCAATTAAATGTATTAAAATTTTATTTTTAAAAAATAAATTTTTAGAAACTGACTTCTTGGAAAGTTATAAAAATTCTTTCCGCTGTCCAAACGAATTCCTAGATCTTCCGCACAAACGGATTTCCTCTTCACGCCCACCATCCGGGTTCAACGATCGCATGGTGCCTAATTGAGGGCCACGATCCTCCTTCCGGTTTTGGCATTAGTGAAAAGGGATTCTAAAATATGAAACCTGAATAAATAGTAATGCTTCGACTGCTATCGCCACTGGGTACAGGAGTTACCCAGCCTTCCATTTTTCAAGCACCAAAATCCCTCATTTAAGAATAGGCAATTCTTCAAAGGTAAGGCTCTGGAGTTTGTTGGAGAAGTTCGTGGCGAAGACGGTGTCTCATAACTGGGGGAGGTTGCGGAGAGGGTGCGAGGCAAGGAGGAGACAGGTGGCCGGATAGATTTGGAGTAATGGATGAATCTGATCGTGGTGGAGTTGTCGAAGGAAGCTTGGGTGGTAGTGATGTAGGAGCGGGCGGCGAGGATGAAGGTTTGGTGCATAGGGGTAGTGCAGCAGGTGGTGAGGAGGATGGTGGTGGTCTGGCCCTGGGTGATCATGATGGTAGGGGTGGAGAAGGACTTCACGTAGGCGGCGTCGGCCTCCACAATGGTCAGGTTGTATCCATCGATGGTGAAGAAGAGCTCGTCATAGAGTGGATAGCTCACGTTCTATACCACCAAACAAATCATGCTCCTTGTGAATTCTTCTTCCTTTCTTCTTTACCTTCTATTGATGCAGAAACCGATCATCACCGGAATCGATTGGAGCGATGGTAGACGAGGTCACCGTCGAAGACCTACAAAACAAAGTTCCGTTCAGAGCCGATGGGGGGTCGCTCCGACAGGACCCTCCGACAATCAAGTCAGCTCTGACCAATAGGAATGGAGTGCTCGAAAATGATTTTCGCAGAGCTTAGAGATGAAGAGGAGATCTTGGAGATCAGAGAGATTAGAGTTAGCGTATCTGGAGGATCCTTTATAGGTGGAGCTTGATTGGTGACAGTTGCAGCCGCGTGCTGATGGACCGCTCGAGATCCGACGGAGTTAATTCCAGGAGAAGGTGCCATCTGCAGCGGGTTAATGGTGACAGCCATCGCAGCCTGATAGCGGATCGCTGTCGCTTATGGCGGACTGATGGTGATGGCTGCAGCTGTCTTGATACTGAGCCGCTCGGGGTCGAATGAAGGGTTGAAGGGCCTTGATGTGTACCCATTTCGGAGGAGCTCGGACTCCTGAAGAGAAAGCTCGGAAGGAGTTCGACTTCCGTAGACGTCTGGCTGGAGGTGCTCGACTAAGGCTCGATCGCTAGGGAGTTCGGTAGGAGCTCGGTCGGTCGAAAGGAATGTCTGGGAGGAGTCCGGCTCCTAAAAAAGTCCGACCGGAGGTGAAGCTCGGAGGAAGTTCGGCTCTTGCAGGCGTCTGGCTGGAAGGGGGCGGAGAGAGTTCGGCCCTCGTGGGAGTCCGACTGAAGCTCGACCGCTGAGGAGTTCCGCTAAAGCTTGGTCGTTGGGAGTCCAAGGAGTTCGACCGCTGGGAGCCCAAGGAGCTCGGTCGATGGGAGTCCAACAAGTTCGACCGACTGAACGGGTTCGAAGGAGCTCGACCGTTGAAGAGTTCAATGGCTGAAGGGGTACGACTAAGACTCGTTTGCTGAAGTTCTTCCGCGGCTACTGGTTGCATTAGGCTGAGCATCGAACTGGATTTCGGCAGGAGTGGAGTTTATCCCCAACAATAGCTCCCCCACTCCCGAGTTCGAAACTTGAAGGAAGGAAGTGCAGAAAAGATGACTACCGAAGTTCTCTTACGGGCTCCGTGCTGGTTCAGATCGAAGCTCGGGGGAGATCCCATCTCCAATCGAGATCGAGGTAGGCCTCGTCTCCTGCGATCGAGGTCGGAGGTTGAGCTCATCGGGGACGACATTGTCTCCTACAGCCGAGGCTGACTCAAAGGAGATCTCCTCTCCTGCAATCCAGGTCAATACGGGCGCTCGAGAGAGATCCGATCTCTGGCCGAAGTTGGCTTGGACAATCGGAAGAGATCTCATCTCTGGCCAAGGTTGGCTCGGTCTCCTGTGGTCGAGGTTGATGCGGGCGCTCGGGGTGATCTTTTCTCCTACAAATGAGTTTGCCTCGGGGGAGATCTTAACTCCTACGGTCGAGTTCGCCCTGGGGGAGATCTTATCTCCTGCGATCGAGGTCGATCACGGTCGCCAGGGAGAGATCTTGTCTCTAGTCGAGGTTGACTCGGTTGCTCGAGAGAGATCTTATCTCTGACCGAGGTTGCTTCTCGGAAGAGATCTTATCTCTGACCGAGGTTGTCGCTCGAAAGAGATCTTATCTCTAGTCGAGGTTGCTTCTCGGAAGAGATCTTATCTCTAGCCGAGGTTGTCGCTCGGAAGAAATCTTATCTTTAGTCGAGATTGCTTCTTCCTCGGGAGAGATCTTATCTCTGACGAGGTTGCTTCTCGGAGAGATCTTATCTCTGACTGAAGTGGTCGCTCGGAAGAGATTATCTCTGACCGAGATTGCTTCTCGGAGAGATCTTATCTCTAGCCGAGGTTGTCGCTCGGAAGAGATCTTATCTCTGGCCAAGGTTACTTCTTGGGAGAGATCTTATCTCTAGCCGAGGTCGTTGCTCAAGAGAGATCTTATCTCTGGCCGAAGTGGTCGCTCGGGAGAGAACTTATCTCTGGCCTAGGTTGCTTCTCAGGAGAGATCTTTATCTCTAGCCGAGGTTGTCGCGCTCGGGAGAGATCTTATCTCTGGTCGAGGTTGTTTCTCGGGAGAGATCTTATCTCTAGCTGAGGTCGTTGCTCGGGAGAGATCTTATCTCTGGCCGAAGTTGGTCGCTCGGAGAGATCTTATCTTTGGCCGAGGTTGCTTCTCGAAAGAGATCTTATCTCTAGCCGAGATTGTCGCTGGGAGAGATCTTATCTCTGACCGAGATTGCTTCTCGGGAGTTGCTTCTTGGGAGAGATCTTATCTCTAGCCGAGGTTGTCGCTCGGGAGAGATCTTATCTCTGGCCGAGGTTGCTTCTCGGGAGAGATCTTATCTCTAGCCAAGGTCGTCGCTCGGGAGAGACCTTATCTCTAGCCGAGGTGGTCGCTCGGGAGAGATCTTATCTCTGGCCAAGGTTGCTTCTCGGAAGAGATCTTATCTCTAGCCGAGGTTGAAGGTCTTTGACCTGCTCATGTTAGGACGTGGTTCTCCTCCTGTTCCTAACACGGCGACTATTAACTGCTTCTTTCCCTGTTATCACATAGTTTTCGCATCCAGAAATAGTATATTATTGAAAGGGAAGAACTTTATTGAAAGCAAGTTACTGGCAATGTATTCCCGAATTCTTTGTGCTTCAGGGTCATGGTAGCGTTGTTCCTCCACGCTTCTTCATGCGGACGATCTTTTCTATCTCATGCTGGCCTCCTCACTTTAGAGCATGCTTCTCTTGGCTTCGACGCTGGGAGGTGATGAGTCGTCGATGTACCCAGCTTCCTGGGGTAACGTTGATGACGCCGTGAGGCGGCCGACCTTATCGTTTCTTATTACGGCAGCGCCCTTGGCCGATCTTCGAGCTGGCATCGAAGGAATTTACCCAGCCGCCCCTTTCTAACGAGCTCCTCAATTTCATCTCGGAGCTGAATGCATTTCTTAGTGTCGTGGCCGTAGTCACGATGGTAGAGGCAGTACTTGCTTTGATCATACTTATTTAGGGAAGACCGTAACCCTTCTGGTCTTGGCAGTTGGTTCTTAACTTCGGTGAGGATCTGAGTTCGAGAAGTGTTGAGGGGGGCGTAGTCGCAGAACCTTTTGGGAGGAGGGCTTTTTCGCGCCCCTCTATCGGGGCTTCCTTGGTGCCGAGCTCGAGGAGTTCGAGCCCGTCTGCTCCCAGAGGGAGTCCGTGAGCGCGGCCGAACTTCGTTCGGCCCTCCATCGTCTGCCAGCCGCTCCCTTAAGGCTTCTTCGTCCTTCAACTTGAAGGCTTTTTCCATACAGACATATCTGTCGGCCCGAGCCAGCAGATCGACGAAATTCTTGGGATATTTTTTTTCTAAGGAGAACAGCAAGTCATTTTTCTGAAGGCCGCCCTTGAGTGCGGCCATCGCAACAGACTGGTCCAAGTCCCAGACCTCCAATGCCGTGGTATTAAATCGGATGACGTAAGTCCGGATGGATTCTCCTTGCTTCTGCTTGACGTTCATCAGAGAATCCGAACTTCAGCGCGGATGTTGGCTGCTGATGAAGTGGACCGCGAACTGACTACTCATCTGGTCAAAAGAGAAGATCGTACTCGACTTCAATGTGGAGTACCAGTTTCTTCCTGCTCCCTTTAAGGTAGATGGGAAGGCTCGGCACAACATGGCGTCTGAAGCACCATGGAGCAGCATCATGGTCCGGAAGTCCTCCAGATGATCAACTGGATTAGAGGTCCCATCGTAGCTTTCAAGTTAAGGGAGCTTGAAGTTCGGTGGGACGGACTCTTGTATAATCTGAAAGGAGAAAGAGGGATCGACGCGGACATCGACATGATGAGCCGGGGCGACATGGCCGAGCTCTTCAATCCACCAGTCCATCTCCCATAGTCTGTGATCAAGGGCGTCGTCCTAGTCGCAGATCTTGGGGGACTTCCGGCTGCAAGCGGGAAAGGTCTCCTCCAGAGGAGAACCATGATCCAAACATGGATCCCCGACTCTCTGTTTCTCTTTCCAAGGGGCGGCGGGCACACCGGCCCGAGTACCCTTTCCTGGGGCCGATTTTCGACATCCAAATGACCAATTTTCTGGTGGAGTCGCCACTGGAGGCTGCTGTATGGCCTGCATTGCATCCGCGAAGCCACGGACCTGTCAGACGAGCAGGTTGAACTGCTCCACATTTACCATGGGTATGGATGGAACCTAAGTTGCCGGGGCTGAAGCAGGGGCAGACGGATCTGGATGGGATCGGGACACGGAGGCCGCCGATCGTCGAGTCGAGGCTCTCTTAGGAGGCATTTTTTCTTTGAGAGAAAACTCTAGTGAGGAAGAAGAGAGATCTCTGCAGAGAGAAATCATCGTCGGGCACTCCTTTAAGAATAAGGAAACCTCGGTGGTTCGGGCCCTTCCTCTAGCGCCAATCTGTTGATGCAGAAACTGATCGTTGTCGAAATCGGTTCGAGTGGTAGTGGACGAGGTCGCCGCCGGGGACCTGCAAAATAAAGTTCCGTCCAGAGTCGATGGGGGTCGCTCCGGTAGGATCCTCCAACGATCAAGTCAGCTCTAGCCAACAGGAATGGAGTGCTCGAAAATGATTTCCGCAGAGCTTAGAGATGAAAAGGAGATCTTGGAGATCAGAGAGATTAGAGCTAGCGTATCTGGAGGGTTCTTTATAGGTGGAGCTTGATGGTGACAGTTGCAGCCGCATGCTGGTGGGCCACTCGAGGTCCGACGGAGTCAGTTCCAAGGAAAGGCGCCGTCTGCAGCGGATTGATGGTGACAGCCATCGCTGCCTGATAGCGAATCGCTGTCGCTTACGACGGACTGATGGTGATGGCTGCAGCTGTCTTGATACTAAGCCGCTCGGAGCCGAATGAAGAGTTGAAGGGTCTTGATGTGTACCCATTTCAGAGGAGTTCGGACTACTAAAGAGGAAGCTCGGAAGGAGTTTGACTCCCGTATGCGTCTGGCTGGAGGTGCTTGGCTAAGGCTCGATCGCTGGAAAGTTCGATAGGAGCTCGGCCGACCGAAAGGGATGTCTGGGAGGAGTCCGGCTCCTGAAGAAGTCTGACCGGAGGGAAAGCTCGAAGGGAGTTTGGCTCTTACAGGCGTCTGGCTGGAAGGGTGCGGAGAGAGTTCGGCCCTCGCAGGAGTCCGACTGAAGTTCGGCCGCTGAGAAGTTCCGTTAAAGCCTGGCCGTTGGGAGTCCAAGGAGTTCGACCGTTGGGAGCCCAAGGAGCTCGACCGATGGGAGTCCAAGGAGTTCGACCGGCTGAATGGATTCAAAAAAGCTCAGCCGCTGAGGAGTTCGGCCGACTGAAGGGGTACGGCTAAGATTCATTTGCTGAAGCTCTTCTGCGGCTACTGATTGTATTAGGTTGAGCATCGAATTGGAATTCGATAGGAGCGGGGTTTATCCCCAATACCTTCAATCCTAAATTTCTCCACCCATTGCCACCTGCCACCGCTTGCAGAAGCAAAGGACAAAGAACATGGAGACAGACACGATGGCGAGGATGAGATAGCTAGCCTCCGCCGCCTGCATCACCGCATTACTCCGCCGCCTTAATAGCATCATCTTCATACTGTTCTTGCATCCATCTTCGACAAAAGAAGATCATGAGAGGGATATATGATGGATGATGGTACATGCGGTGGTGGAGGAAGAAAATTTTTTTATTTTAATATATATAAATAAATAGAAGTATAAATTATTTAAATCTGAAATCCTTAGCAATCATGTCTGTCTGTCCGAAGGTTGAAGGGCTACGATGGTACGGAAGCTGTAATTCTAGGACTGGGTTCAGGTTATTTGGGCCCAGATCTTGGATCCATTCGGCCCTCAAGGCCCCCCTATGGTGGCCTTATCACGCTCTCCTCCTGGGCCACTTTTAACCCGCACCGTCGAACGAAACACAAGCCGCGTCAAACTAGCGTCAAAACCGGTCCCTCCACCCCCAGCCCTCCGATTAAAACGCACCCTCACCCTAAGAAACTGCATTCTGTGTTGCTAGGGCTTCTTAGCTGTCGTGACTGGAGGTATGATTTTTTCTCGTCTCTCTCTGCTTCCAAGGTTAGGGTTTGCTAAGTTCCTTCGATTTTCGTCTCTAAGATCATCTTTTTGGGGTTAGGGTGATGGTGAGATTATTTTTAGTTGGGGTAGTTCCGATGATTCTCTTCTCTAGGATCTTTTTTGTGGGTTTAGGGTTCTTGTGGGTCGCTGTTTGTTGTTCTTGATCTGTGTCACATCTGGATGTAGGGCTTTTGGTGGCTTCGTTTGGCTATACCTGGAAGGATGAGGCCGGTGTTCTGTGGAAATTTCGACTACGATACTCGCCAGTCGGAGCTGGAGCGGCTCTTTGGCCGATATGGGAGGGTGGACCGCATAGACATGAAATCTGGTAAATTTCTTCGCTGTCTTTTATCCCTTTGTTCTTCTTTAGAGGATTTTATTTTTCTTTCTTATTTGGGTGGGGGTTGATCTCTGGTTTGAAAGGCGAGAGTTTTTAGCAAGGAAAAGTGCCAGAAAGATCGTTCTACTGTTACGGCTTAGGTGCCGGTTTTGGGGTTTGGCATATGGTTGAGTCATCAGCACCGTGTCTTCTTTTAGTTTAAAGCGTAGGCCTTTTTCGTTACATGCTCTCGAGGACGAGAGTCTTTGCTTCTTGAACTAAATCAGAGCTCTCTGATATGTTGGGCTTTCATACCTTTCATAATTAAGTCCACATGCAATTCCATCCTAATGTCAGGACATGTTAATCAAGAACATGGTAGGATTGTTGGGTAAAATCCGAGATGCGCTCCACTTTTTGCTCCGGTATATCTGTTGCATTCAGAGTGGGCAAAGAAACGACGTTTTTTGATTTAAATTCCGATTGTGCCCCTTTTTTTGGGATATTTATCACATCTCAGACGCACTCATATGGAGGTGGTGCGATAACACTCTTTGCCCATTTCCATCACCAACTCATGCATGAGCAGTAGTTATTGTTATGAGGAAAAATGCAAAAACTGGTAATTAAAATATATCACAGCTTTCTATATCATTATTTGCGAATTACTCTGTGGTTGAAAGGGTTTCTACCACTTACCCATTCAGAAAATTTATGGCTTGTCATATGTGGGGTATTTCGAAGGGTGCACTTGACCATGATATCATCTCTTTATTCTTTTTGTTTTTTGAAGATAAATGTTGTACATCTCGTGCAGTTAGTTAATGTTTAAAAAATCGTTTGTTTATTGGCGATGTATTTGATTTTGGGTCTTTATGTATTCTGCGTATTGGAGTATAATTATATAGTGAAAATACCATTTCTCGAGAAGTGTAGATTTCATTTGTTGACTTTATCAAAGAAAATTACAGGAGCTGCTTAGAGGTTACAAGTTTCAGCAATCTTTCCTTTATGTGGTGTGAGTCACGTAGCTATCAAATTTTTAATATGTTTGGTTAGAAAACTATCCGGTAGTTTAGAAATTCTTTAATTTTTTGTATATTTTATGCAAAATTTTTTTCCCGATTTGCTACTGAGTCAGAGAAAGTAGAATGCTTCCATGATGTTCCAGGCAATTTTTATGATGAATCTTGATATTTACCAATATAGCACGAATAGTTTTGAAAACTTTCAGAATTCGTTTACATAACAATGTTTTAGAAGTTTTTGTTGTGTTTATAGTTTTCTTGTCTCTGACCTTTTGTCAAATCTAAAACTTCTCAACATCATGAAATTTTCTCTTGTGAGTAGTCCCAGGTCCTGTATATTACCATGTTTATATGATCAAGTGTGACCATTGTACTTTGATGTTCATTTTTTTTGCTTATTACTGCAATATTGAGTTCTGAATGTTCTTTTATCACACATTTTCTTTTTTGGCCTAAGTTGGGTTACTTCTTGACTCAGAAGGGTATAAAAATGTAGCAGAAGTCCACCTATGTGAACTCATTGTAAGGTTTCTTTAATAATGTTGTAAAGGTCAAGAAATTGTATGTTTCAGCATGTCTATCTTTTGCATATTAGCTTTCACTGATTGTGTATTTGTTTGTTTGGCAAGATTTTGCACTGAATATGTATGCTTGATGCAGATATGATCAAATTTGCATTTAGGTTTAGCTTTTTGTTGTGCGTGTCCATTTTTATTTTTTAAGTTGCCTCATCCATATTATTATTTTTGATCAGAATAAGTTTGCTATTTGCCAAATCCATCTTATCTTCTTAATGGCTCACATGTAGACTTAGATATATTTGTCGATTTTCAGATAGAAAATGAGTTTGTTTGTTGAGTGTTTGGACTAGTTGGTCTTCTTACTATTGATAATGTTTCTGAGTTATACTTTTTCTGCTGGTGTAGACATTAGGATGGAGACTTTTTTGTAACTTTCAATAGAATTTTGAGCAACTTAAAGAAAACCTTTAAAGAAAGTTTGCTTGCATATTTACTTAATTTTGTAATTTGTATTCCCTGTTTCTAGAAATAAATTAAGAATTCAAGAAATTACCATGCCTTAAAGGTCATTCAAGATTTTTTCACGATTTATTTCCAATATTTATGCACTCATTAACTTCATAAAAATAGGGCTCTTCATTGTTTCAGTTAATGATTGATGGACCCTTTATTTTTTTTACCTGAACAGTGGATGGTGTTGATGGACATCAGAAAAAGACCTAAAATGAACTGGAGAAACGTGGTAATGAGAGTGGTTGGGCTTGCATTGTGTGAATGACTATAGCCTACCAGTGACTCTGTTTTGTACCCATTCAAATGCTTCTCTGACCTTAACCTCCCCCTCACTTCCTCCATCCCGCCTCTCTATGGACTAGACAAGAAGGGCCAGACAATTAAAAAATGGCATGCAGTGTTGTTTATGCACATGTTTATGAGATCAAATTGATATATTTTTTTTCATAATTTCTAGGTTAATTCTTGTTACATGGATATTGCATCTTTTACTTCTTTGTATTCTTGTTTATTTTAATGAGGCAATGTGGTTGTTCTAGGTGTTTATGATTATTAAGGAATATGTATATGTTGTTTGATCGGCAGAGCAGCCATCTAACTGTTATAATTATTCCTTTATATTAATGATGTAATGTGGTTGTTCTGGTATTTATATTTATTTAAAAATAATTAGATTTTTGTTGATTGGCAAGCCGCCATTTTTTCCATTCTAACTGTTTTACAATGTGAATTATGGGGTTATTGGTGTTTATTGCATAACTTTAGTTGATGGGTAAATTTTGATTTTTAAGCATGGTGTCATAAAAAATCCCAAATATAAAATGCAAACAAGAACCCCTCTTCTTTTAATTAGTGTTAGGCCTATTTAATATAATTTTGCCAGAACCTTCCTACTAAGGCAAACCCTTCAATATGGGATTTTTCAAACAGTTCATTCCCATAGCATTCAATTTTTTTTGTGGTTATAATATATATTAGTATTTTTCATCTCTCCATGTGTAAGATAATTTTATCTCATGGTGTTCTGTGAGTATCATTCAAGTGAATAATCTGCGTTTTTGTTGTGTTCTTCATATTTTGAAAGAGATGCAGAGCAAAAAGCAAGTGATTCAATACTCTCTGATCACATACAAATCTTTAGTTTTAATTTGAGAAACCTGTTCATTAAGTGATCACTCGATGAGCATGTAATAAATCCTATGGACCAATGGAAAATGTCTGTGTACTGTTTACTGAATGTTGCCATGAGCAGTGTAGGATATCGAATTGGTTGCCCCTCCATGTAGTTTGTGGACAGGTTATAACCAGAGTGATCATGTGATTGGAACAGAAGAGCCACTCATATACATTCTGTTACCTTTTTGTGGTGGCTTGTTTTTGTTGTGATGAAACTTTATGAAGGGTCATTTTTAGTGATGACTGCTTGGGGCACTTGCATGCATTGGTGTCGGCTGCATTGGTGTGCTATGAGTCATAAAACCCCCTCTTTACATGGTTCTGCAGATTCATATGTGGGCAAGGATTCGGGGGTGGTTGTGGTTCACACCTCACCTACATGTATATGCACCTCTAACTCTTTCCTTGTCTCGTTATTCTTGTTACTAACAGCAAGATATGTGAACAAGTTACTGCAAATTTAGTGCTATTTCCTTTAGTTTGTAATGATGAATCTGGATTTTTTTTTTAACCATAATAGACTGCAACTCTCAACATGGCTCGCATAATGTTATGTACGCCCGCTGTGTCAATTTCAGACAGTGGTTGGTCTGACAAGATCAGTGTTGCAATTTCTGTTTGAAGGACATCCATATTTAAATGTTTGCTTTGACGCAGGAACTACTAAGGGAAATCGAGCTCTTTCTGGGCTCACCACTTCCATGCAAAAAACCTCCTGTATCGAAGGAAACTTTCCTGCCAGCACATCAGCTCCATCCATTCACTACCGGCATCCTTCATTCTTTCACACGAACATCCGTTTCTCACCTCTGCATTGTCCAACGTTGCCATTGCCCGAGCATGATTGTTGAGGACTCATCATCATGCCATGCCTACCGTTTTCATCATGCTATGCCAACCGATATCATCATGCCATGTCAACATCATGCCATGCCAACCAATATCATCATGCCATGCCAGCTGAATGCCTGCACTGTTTCTGACGAAGCATGCTGGGCAGTGACTTCATACCTTGGAATTAACTTACGTGACATCATGCTTTAGTTCCTACCTTAAAAGGATTCCATTTTTCACATTCTAATGTTCAGGCCTACAGATGTATGCAGGTGTAGTATTTTTCTGTTTTCATGAGGAATAATGACCTGATTTGGATGTCATACTGATTTATGGGCAACAGAAATGATTGGAATCACTTTTTTTGCTGTTCTGTCTTATAATGCGTTTTTTGTTGCAGGGTATGCTTTTGTTTATTTTGAAGATGAACGTGATGCTGAAGATGCCATACGAGGCCTTGATGATATTCCTTTTGGCTATAGTAGGCGCAGGCTGTCTGTTGAGTGGTCAAGGGTAATTTCCCTGCCTAAAAAGAAAATCTATCTTTGTTGTACTGTGTATATAAACTTATATTTGTCGCTATCTTTACATGGTTCAATTAATGATGTTGTCTTTTGGGCATTCTTTCTTGTTGGATTTGTCAATAGCTGTGTTATGACATCTGATGATCAATTGTCTGAGTGTTTGCTTCCAGCAAGGGGAACGTGGTCCACGACATGGCTCTAGGTCAATGACAAACATGAGGCCCACTAAAACACTTTTTGTTATCAACTTTGATCCAAACCGGACTAGAGCCAGGGACATTGAAAGGCATTTTGAACCTTATGGGAAGGTTTTAAATGTTCGGATCAGGAGGAACTTTGCATTCGTGCAGTTTGAAACCCAGGAGGAAGCCACAAAGGCCCTTGATCGCACAAATATGAGGTTAGCTCTCTTGTTCTTTTCCTTCATTAACATTTTTTATGCTGAAAATTTTTACTGAACAGTTTGGAATATTCTTGTTGTTACTTGTTATTGCTGTGTTTTCTTGTTTTACAGTAAAGTGAGCGTGCATCTATGGTGCACGTGACTATTACATTTATTTTGGCTTGTATGTCTCCATTGCTACAATGGCTTCATCATGTTACTTATGGTATCACTTTGGTAGCATATTTTGTTGGATTTCTTTGTAGTTATCTGTTGAATATTTGTTAGCTGTACTTCTTACCCATTGATATGATTAGTTGTTGGAGCATGGGTCCCGCTTCTGGATAGGTGTTTTTGCATGCAGGAGCCTCAAACTTCCCTCCATCCCCCCTCCTCTCTCTCTCTCTCTCTCTCTCTCTCTCTCTCTCTCACACACACACACACACACACACACACACACACACACTCACACACACACACACACAACGTGGATATGCATATGCACAGTCCATGTTATTGGTGCAGGTATCTTTGATACTTCCAAAATTGTCATGTTTACTTTTGAGAAATATCTAGGAAGAAAATTATAGATTGATCTCCTTTTCAAGCTTGGAGATACACATTGCACTTGACATTATGGGTGGGTAGCAAGAATCATAAACCAAATTGTGTGTACTGATGATTTGCTTTTTGATCCTTGAAGTAGTTCCTTGGTGCCTAGTTGCATTCTTCGTTGATGGATCAAGTAATTTTTAAATTAATCTTGATTTTTTTTAATGAAGCTTTTTCTTTGTTTGACCAACACTAGCTTGTTTCTTTTGAACTTGTGGCAACTCTTTTGAATGTTCAATATATTATTCAGAACTACATGCAAAATTTGTTGAATTCTTCCTATTTATTGGAATATTTCAATTATTTAATCTTAATTCTTAGTTTATCCAAATATCTGAACTTTTCTCTATCTTTGGGATAATCTCTCTCTCTCTCTCCTTTTTTTTTTTTTTTTGGGAGGAGTGGGGGGGGGGGGGGGGTTTGGTTTCTGGTTTTTAATTGGAGTCTTTACTTATTATTATTATTATTATTTTAAAAGTGCATGCTATTAGGGACCTGTTTATTCATCAGATCCTTTTGATCTCGAGCTTTTCGAGTTTGTCAACTTGGGGAATCACTATTTATTTATTATGATCTTTTCTGTAAATTGGGTTATATGTTTCAGAGTCATGAAACCTGAAGCCTCTCTTTTCTTCCCCCTTTCACTCATTAGGAATTTTTTGGTTGTAGGGTGTGCTCATCTTGTATGACTAGATTAAATGTTTTGATATGGCTCTCAGTTTTAGATGATTTTTTTTTTTTTTTAGTTTAATGCTCCAGTGTATCATTTGCTATACAATTTATTTATATGAATCAATGATTGAGAAGCTGGGTTTGCAAGTGTTTTTTTTTTTTTTTTTTGGTTACATAAAGGAGGTGGGGGAGTTGGGAGCAATCCCACAACCATTGAGGCTCCCTTCCATCAGAGAATGTTCGATGCAGGTTTTAAGAGGCGCACCCTTTCCACCCGAAGGTGAGAACGTTATCTTGGTGTCGAATCGGGTGCCAGACAGATTAGATGCCACTTCCATGGAGTTGACAGGACATGAACCCGAGTCACCCCCGTAGAAGCGAAGGGCCGTTCTGCCTGTGCTACCACCCGACCGGCATTGGGTTTGCAAGTTTGATGCCATTGAAAGTCAAATTATTTTTTGTGCCTATCTGGTTTCTTGTTTGTAATGTTAATATTTTCAGTTTTTTCAAAGTTCTTTATTTCTATTTCGCTGCTCGTTACCTTTCTGTATGTATTATTTTACTACGAGTTTTAAATATATCGTGTGAAAGCTTGGTCCATATGCTTGGAAGGTATGCTAGTCGTCATCATCTTTTTCCTTTGTCCACTGCAGCAAGATATTGGATCGTGTTGTATCGGTTGAGTATGCCTTTAGGGATGATGGTGAGCTTGGTGACAGGAGGGACAGCCCTCGAAGGGGCGGTTATGGAAGGCGTGATGTTAGCCCATATGGTCGCTCTGTTAGTCCAATGTACAACAGGGATCGCCCAAGTCCTGACTATGGTCGTGCCCGTAGTCCTGTCTATGATCGATATGACAGACCATCCTATGATAGGAGCAGAAGTCCTGATTATGGTCATTATCGAAGGTGAGGATCGCAAAACTTTGGTAATGTGTTACATGCTGTTGGTGTTAATTTGTAGCCGTGCATGTTTGTGTTTGCCTGCTTGAATGGTGATTACTTGGGTGCTTTTAGGCTTTTGGATGTTCAACCATAAATGTTGTGTGGCAGGCCATTAGACCCTACAAATTTTATGTGACCCAAAAAACCTGGGAATTTAGTTTATCCTCTTTGTATTTGAATTTAGGTGAATGTATTGAATTGTTCTGATACAGTAATGGTGAATGCAGGCTAGTGTATTGAATAGTTAAAAGATTCAGAATCGGTGGCACAATTTGAGGCGTATTTTTATATTATTTTATCAAGCGTGTTTTAGTGAAATCTCTTTTTTATGAATTAGAATTCTGATAGCTTTTGATGTTTTGTTTGGTTAAACTTATCGTGGTGTTTTTGTTTACAGCCGCTCTCCTGTCAGAAGGTCCAGGACATGAAGCAACCGGATTGTGGGAACAAATCATCAGTAGACCATCATTAGACTTCTCTGCAACGGTTCCTTTTACCTCTTTGATTAGCTTGTAGCGAGGAAGCCAGCGTGGTTATGTAATATAATTTTATGATTGGATGCTATATTCTTCGTTTTCTTTTCGTTTACTGCTACGACTCGCATTAGTTTCTTCCTAGTTGCTTTATGGTTAAAGTGTTTAATTTAGGATTTTATTAGATACGTGCCTGTTGTTGTTGATGACGTTCTCGTGGCGACTATTATGGCTTCATGATCCTTCGGATCGCATCATGAATCTCGCCGTCCTCAAGCCGCCATTCGTCTTTGGGAAAAAGCTATAGGCGGGCGGTGGTGAAGCATCCATCATGATTTAGGGGCGTTTGGCGAGGGTTATCGGAAATGCTGGATGACCCTCAGTTTTGGCGTGATGCTCCGCTTGGTCGTTCGATGTCGCGGACCGCCCGGTTTTTTAACCCTTGAGTTTTTCCAATTTTTTGGAGATGAGAAATGGATTGTATAACAAAATTTTATGATAGGAGGTTTAAGCCATTAAACATGATTTACTATTTTAAAAGTGTTTGTATAACAAAATTTATATAATTTAAAGATTTTTAATTTATATATTAAATAATATTGAGCAGTTTAAATAAAATTAAATCATTTAATTTATAAATTAAAATTAATTTTTAAACTATATATGATCGTTTGAACCTACATCGCTGAACTCGTCCATTCGTGCGGTGGTTCAAATTGCCGGTTAACATGAAAATCTCAGTTAAAGTGGAAAATTCATGGGGGTCACAAAACCGATGTGAGACGACGTGGATGAAACTTCGACTAGCACTACCGGGGGAAGTGGTTGTAAATCCAATTCTTTAGCTAAGTAGATTATACGGTGTTCCGTATCCCAAAATATGTTTTCACATTTTCTTCAACCGCTGAATGACTTAAATGGCGTATTACATTTTACTCGATGATTGACGATATAGCTATAATTGTGGATGATGTATGCACAAAAAAAAGAAAGTACATTGTTGTGGAAGGAATTTTTTTTCCTCAACATTAATTTTCACATTACAATAAGAAAAATGGCATCAACTTACTATTTGTATTACACATTACCATTTTTCCCTCAAACTGATTTTTGAGGTAAAATAATAAACATGCAACAAATACTATTAGAGAACATATGTAACTTGTAAATACAAGAGCAAATATGGTAGAAAACACTTTTTGCTATTACTTGTTAAACTTAGAAGCCGAGAAATTTAACTGTAATTGAGAAGATGTACTATTTATTTACGCTTGAAGGATGATAAGCACATGATGGTTAACCTCTCGGTGCTTGAAAAAATTTGGTTGCATAGATTAGTTAACCAAAAAGGAAAGTGTTCCATCTGAGAAAGAGGATTTTGGAGATAGAATTACACCGTCCCCTCCCTTGGGAGAGATTTCACCATCGAAAAAGGCCTAGGAGGATTGGGATTCAAGGATCCTCATTGGTGGGGGTGTCTGATTGGCCGATGAATGGATCATCTTCAGAGGGCAAGGGGTGGCTTCTTCATCCTCTCGTTTGGAGTCAGAAACCTTAACTAACCGAACGTCGGATTCGAGACAAACATGAGCTAAGATTGCTCAAGGCCGGTGACGCTTCTGATGGGAGATGCCTTGTCCATCGGTGGATAATATCTCACCTTTGGAGGCTTGGTTCACTGAGTTAATTATACTTTCTGAGGAGGAACTGCAAAAAACTATTAAGAAGTGGAAATCAGTAGTGGTGGGCAAGTTTTTGGGATAAGGATTTTCTCTTGATTTTATCTAGAAAGAAATGAAGAACTGGTTGCAGGTGGAGGGTGATTTTCAGATAATCTCCTAATCCGATGGCTTCCTTTTATTTTGCTTGCCTTTTGAAGAAATCCGTTTGTGGGTTTTGGAATCTAGTCCTTGGACATTGGTTGGTTAATCGCTAGTCATTGAGTACTGGAGACCAAACTTTAAACCATCCAAGGACTCCATCCAAAAGGTTAATGTATGGCTTCATCTTCCTGATTTGCTGTTAGAAGTTTGGGAAAAAGATATGATTTTGAAGATTGCTGCTAAAGCTAGTAAACCTAAGTTTTTGGACCCTTGGACTGCTAACTCTCCTCGTTTAGGATTTGCCAGAGTTTGTATATCATTGGATCTTCCATGCTCTGTGTGTCCGGGTACCAAGCTTCTCATCAATGATCAAGATATGTGGCAAGAATTCATGTATGAGGATTTGCTTGATATATGTTATATCTGTGGTCGTATTGGAATAACTGTAAACACTTGTTCTAGTTGCAAGGATAAAGCACAATCTTAGGATACTATGCTGTATGGATGTTGGATCAGAGCAGCATATGTACTGGTTTCTTCATCCAATCAGAGCAAAGACACAGCATCCTTCTACTTGTTCTGTGGTTGCTACTTCAAGTACTCCTTGGCTTACCTGTAAAAAATAGCCGTTATGCCCTCTCCCAGATCCAATTTAGGATCTTTAATTAGTCCCTGAGGTCGATGTCGGGGGCTCAAAATTTGAACCATTGGTTTCGGAGGAAGATCTTCCATCATCTGAAGCTACCCCATGGAGGTGTTTTTTTCAGGGTCCTCATGCTCTATTCGAGCTGATGGATCTACTTTTAAGGAGAAACGAGTGAGGTCACTGACCAATTCATTTCCTGTTGTAAGGTCATCAACTTTAAATTCTCTGGCACAGACAAAAGTTATAGTTCATGAGAAGCAACCAATTGCTGAATCTCCAGCTAAAGCTTCCAATGCCTTAGTTTTGTGCCCAAAAGGTCCATTGAAGAGGGAGGTTTGGTGGCCAGTGGTGATCAACCCCAAAAGGGATGGGTCCTCGTTGGTTGTCACTCCTAAACTTGATACCTAAGGTTTGGACCGTCGTATGTCTGCTCCAGTTCCAGAGGATTATGTAGGCTTGGTTAATCAGTTATCCAAAGTGTTGGACTCTCATCCTATCCCTTCTAAGTCTAATATTCAACCTTCAGAGTTCTCCTCTTTGGGTTGTTTTTGAATTGTGAAGGGTAGGGAAACACCTCTCTTTTCAGCCTAATGAAGGTACTCATGCAGAATTATCGAGATGCTGCTAAGCCCTCATTTCATACCTACTCTAAATTATTAGTAAATAAATATAGACCGAATGTCTATGATTTTGTGGAAATAAGGTCGGATTTGAATTCTTTATCTAGAATTTAGCATGCGTTCGGCCCTTATTAGGAGGTCTATATGGTTCCCTTCAAGGGTTTGTCTGGTGGCATTAACTGGTGTAGCATCGGGACCTTGGAAAAGTTACTTTCATCCATGTTGATCGATGAATTTGTTTTGGTATCATCTCTTCTTTTGAGTTGCCTTCTTAGATTTTGGGTCTGGCGTATGGTGATGCTCAAGGTTTGATGCATGATTCTCTTTAGCAAATGGCTATTAATGTTCCGTCTTTCAGGGTGCCTACTATTTTTTTTAGGAGATTTTAATTGTCTCCTTCGTTCTGAAGATAAAGCTAGAGGCAAGCCTTTCCGAATTGATCAAAATATTAAAGAATCTTGGAGTTTTATTTCTTCAACATACTTGGTGTAATAATCAAAATGAACTGCCTAGGGTATGGGAACGGCTAGATTATGGATTTGTATTTAATAATTGGCTAGATTTATTTTCTGATTCTAGAATCCAACATCTCGTGAGATTTGCATCAGACCATTCTCTTTTGTTACTTTCGGCTCAAACTTATACTCAGCAACCTCATCCTCTTTTTAGGTATTTTAAATTCTACAAGTGTTATCAGGGTTTTCATCAATTGATTCATAGATATTGGAAGGGTGAAGAGGACTTATCTCTTGCCGAGTGTCTTTCTTCTCTTCTACCGAAAGCCAAACAAAAGATCATTCGATTTAAAGTGCATAATCTATTCCAAAAAGGAGAGGATTTATACAATCAATTTCTTCATTTTCAAAATCTTGAATCTCAAAATGGTTTTCTATCTCACGATAATCATGTAGTTCTCCTTCATCTTCTCCAAGAATACAATTGCATATTATTTATGCAAGAAGGTTATTGGAGACAAAAATCTCATATACAATGGCTTAAGGAAGAGGATACTAATACCAAGTTCTTTCATCAAAGTACCATTGTTCAAATAAAGCAAAATCGTATCTCTGCTCTCAAATTTGAAACTGGCCAGTGGGTCCACGAGGAATTCGATATCCATACAATTTCACATCAACATTTTCAGTCTCGGTGTAATCTTTTGCAACCCTCTGATAAAATATGGCTTCCTTAATTATCCATAGCTCTTTCCTTTGATGAAGTATGGCTTTCCTCAGTTATCCTAGGATCTGATGGTTTTTCGACTTCTTTCTTTCAAGATTTTTGGCATATTATTGGCTAGGATGTGGTGCGAGCCGTTCTCTTTTTTTTCCAAACCTCATCTATGCTACCTTCATTGAAACATACCTTCCTTGCATTGATAACTAAAGTTCAACATCCTGTTGTTCCTTCTAACTTTCGTCCCATTAGTCTTTGCAGCAACATATATAAGATAGTGGCGAATATATTGCTTAATCGCATGAAGCCTTTGATGGCGGATCTTGTTTCTTCTAATCTAGGAGCCTTTGTTCGGGGTAGATTCATTATGGAAAATATTTTAGTTGCTCAGGAAATCATACATTCTCTCGTTAATGCTGCCCCTTCCCGTAGCCTTCTAATGATTAAGGTGGATATCGAAAAAGCCCATCACCAAGTGCAATAGGGTTTCCTATTAAAGATTTTTAAGTAATTTAATTTTCACGATCAGTTCATTGACTGGATAGCTGTTTGTGTGCTTAATCCTCAATATGCCATTCTTATCAATGGTTTAGCCATAGATTGGTTTCCAGCTATATGCGGGCTATGTTAGGGTTGTCCACTGACTCCCTTTCTCGTTTTTCTTTGTTTAGAGATGCTTTTAAATTGCTTTGCAAGCTAAAGTCCAGTCAAAGATACTTCATTTTTATATTTTAGGTAGAAATAGGCCTCGTATTTCTCATCTCGTTTTTTGTGGATGATTGTCTTCTTGTTGCCAAAGCAATGGTTCGTGATACTCTGTCTCGAATTAACATTGGATGCCTACTGTCATTATTCTGCTCGGTCAGTAAATACTTCTAAATCTTTTGTTATTATCAGCCCATTCATTGCTCCTACCATCGAGCAATCAATTACCTCTATCTTTGCTATGCCTCGTCAACAAGGAATTTGGAAGTACTTGGGAGTTCCCATCACTAATTCTAAACTGCAACCAATTGATTTTACCTTTGAAAATTTTTTTTGGCTAAAATTAAATCTTGGAAGTGGAGAGCTCTATCATTTGTTGGGAGGGCTACTCTTATACAATATGTATTGGCCTCTGTTCCTATGCATGCAACGGCCTCTTTACCTATTCTGCCTTCCGTTTTAGACTATATGGAATGAGAGTTTCGGTTGTTTCTACGGGGGGCACTCCACTAATCCTAGAGGTGTTCATCTAATCTCTTGGGAAACTATTTGCTCCTCAAAGGGTGCTGGTGGTTTAAATTTCCTCTCGCTCCATCAAAGACCAGCTATTCTATTGCGTAGGTTGGCTGCTAAATTGGTTTTACAATCCTTTTTCTTGTGGGCTCAATTGGTTTACTCTAAATATCGATTTCACCGCTCTTGGGTTTCTTAACGACCACCTGCTCATCGTTCTCCTATTTGGCCCAAAATTGCTGCTATTGGTCAGCGTATCCAATTCCGATTTATGTGGCTACTTGGTAATGGTTCAACGATAAATGCGTGGATGCCCTTGGGTGTCTAATGTGCCATTGGCCCTCTTTTACTAATGTTGATGTTCATTTAGAGTCTTACATAGCGGCTGATTTGATTTTAATACTTGGAATATTGAGATGATGACCACAATTGTTTCTACTCCTCTTATGCATACTTACTTATTGGTATGGGTTGGGCTCCTTCACCATCATTATCTATCCCTTCTAAAGATATTGCTACTGCTTTAACTCTATCTCAATCTTTTAGATTTACATATCATTTTGACTGGATGTGTTCCTAAGCGAGCGAAATATTTTTGCTAGAAATTTCTTTGACCCGATAAAGAATTGTTGCTATACAGACAAATTTTGCATTCGGATTCTCCTAAATATGACTTGCGTGTTGGTCACGTTGAGGACTGTCAGCATATAATTATTACCTTGTGTATTTGCTCGATGATGCTGGGTCATTTTATATCAGCAATTTGGTTGTCCCATCCCTTCTTCCTTGCCGGACATCCGGCAGAATATATATGGCATCACTCATTTGGCAAGCAAGGAATCAGAGAATTTTTCGGGCCTAATATACTCAATTGTTGCATCTTCTTCTTGCTTCTATATTGATCAATTCTCTCCATCTGCAGTTTCCCCATAGGTAGTAATCTCCCAGTTAAGGTACTGGGTAATTAATCCTAAGCAGCATCCTTATTCTTTGGGATCATGAAGGTTCCATGTTTGTAATTGATGGTAAGCTTATCTCTCATTTATCAGTCCTTTTTGTAGAGCTTATTGGATCCTGGTTGGTTGGGTATACCTTTTTGTAGAGCTTATTGGATCCTGGTTGGTTGGGTATAAAATATCTTGTCACTCATTTCCATACTCAAGAGGTTTGGATTCAAGGGGACTCTTCTGTTGTTATCTCTCAGCTTCAGGAGTTACTGCATCATAAAATGCGTCTTTCCCCCTGGATGCGTGATATAAAATCGTGGTCTACTCGATTTCACTCTTTCAAAATTTCTCATATATATGTCGTGAAGATGATCAAGCGGTCGACTGGGCCACACTATCTATGCTCTGTTAGCTGACTTTTTCTTTAATTATGCAGGAATTTAATTTCCGATCCCTTCTTTGACAATGCTATAAGGCTTAATCTCCGTTGACCAAAAATGTAACTTTCGATCCCTCCGTATCATGTTGTCATAAGATTCGGCCCTATGGTACGATTTATATTTAAAAAATGCCAAAGTTACGCTTTATGGTTGGGGATCAACAATGCTCATCTAACTTGACTCTCGCTTTGGCCAACTACTTGGACAAAGTACTGACCCTCCATTATGGGACTGTTGGTGCAGAGGAGCTTCGATGCATGAAGTTGTTGTTGAAGGTTGGCCGACACATTGCATAAGTTTCTATGGCCGACTGTCATGGTGAAGCACTTTTAGGGGCTGGTCCAGTCACACTGGCCGGCAAGGATCTACTGGGAAGATGATAAGGGGAGAGCGGTGAGCATGGTGTCATTGAGAAGGTGGTTTCCAATGTCAAAGGTGGAGTTCAGGTGGGGAAGGTCGATGCTGGTGTCATACTACTTTCCGTGGGGTGGTAGCTTTGGATTTATGATGCCGATGTCGAGCTCCAAGGGGGCGGGGACTGGACGGTGGATCTTTACCTATTAAAAATTTGGTGGAGATCTTGAATGCCGAATCTCTCCATCATACAATTAAATAAATATGATATATAGCTAATTTACTATTATATATATATATATATATATATATATATATATATATATATATATATATATATATGTGGTATACGGTTAAATTACTATTGCACATAGTTAAATCAACATGATATTAACTAAATATAACACATAGTTAATTTACCACTGTATATAGTTAAATAAATATGATATACAGTTAATTTACTATTGTACATAATTAAATATATATATATAACTAAATATGACATATAGTTAATTTATCACTGTATATAGTTAAATAAATATGGTACATAGTTAATTTGCTATTGTACATAGCTATATATATATATATATGATATACAGTTAAATTGTTATTACACATGGTTAAATTAATATGATACATTGTTAACTAAACATAGAATATAGTTAATTTATCACTAGATATAATTAAATAAATATAGTACATAGCTAATTTACTATTATATGCAATTATATATACATGATATATATAATTAACTTAATATGATATATAATTAATTTATCATTATACATAGTTAAATTGCCACTGTATATATTTAAATTAACATGGTATATAATTAATTTTTACTATATATAGTTAAATTAATATGATATATAATTAAATTAATACTATGCATAGTTAAATAAATATGATACATTGTTAACTTGCTATTATATATAGTTATATATACATGATACATAGTTAAATCATCACTATATATAGTTAAATTAAGATGATACATAGGTAACTAAACATGACACAATTAATTTTTCACCATACATAGTTAATTTGCTATTGTATATGGTTATATATACATGATAAATAGTTAAATTAATAAGGTATATAGTTAATTTATCAATATATACAGTTAAATTAATATAGTACATAGTTAATTTACTACTACATAGTTAAATTAATATGATACATAATTAATTGTCATTGCATCCTTGAGTAGCTCCTCGGTGTACTCTTTCAACTCCTTTAGCCTCATAAGCTTTAGATATATAGTCTTATTGCTGACCAGATGCTTCCAGCCATCTTTCCCAACTCTTTTGATGATTAGGTTACATCAAGGATATCATCTACCACTTAGAGCAGCAATTTAATATACTTACCATATTGTCGTAGTAGCTCGATCTGATCATTGGAGCCCCCACCGACAATCGTTCCTATGATCGTTGAGGCCTCCAACAAGAAGGCAGTTTTATAGAGATGGATCAATTTGAGCCAATTGAGGTCAAAGAGAATTGCTAGTCCCGTGGATTAACCGTATACCATTATATATTAACATGTACCATATTGGACTAACTATGTACTATATTAGATTAACATATTTGCTTGATTCAAAATTATTAAGTGCATTTTTCATGTTAACTATGTACAAGATCATACTAACTGTCTACCATATTATGTTAACAGTATATCATATTGTATTAACTATGTACAGTTTTATATTAATAATGTATTATGTTAGATTAATCATGCACAATGATATCTTGATTATGTACCATATTATATTATTTCGACGTCAACATTGTCGAGATAAGCATGGATGGGATGGAATTGAAAGGGGATGTTGAGGCGCTTGGCATCTGCAAAGAGGTGCATGGCGGTGATATCGAGAAATTCCTTCTAGTCGTCAATGATGATGAGGTGGAGGTGGGGCAGTCCTTCCAGGCAAGCATGGAGGGCTTGGAGGAAGATGGCTCATTGGGTGGCATTAGAGGTGGCACCGTCGAGGTCGACGATGTGGACCACACACTCCCCCTCCATTGCCTCGAGGATGGCCTGATTGAAAATGAGGAAGGCGAGGTGGACAAAGAGACAGAGGCCAAAGAAGTGGCAGTGGACAAGGAGGGCCTTAGGCATTAGCTGGGTCAGTGCTGCCGACGGAGGGTGAAGGACATGATGGAGGCCTGACCAGGAATGGAGGACGTGATGGGCAAAGTTCTCCATGAAGTGGGATGGGATACACTACATGGTGTCACCATCAGGAGCAATAAGAAGCGAGATATGCTTGACAGATGTATTGGCATGCTCAAGCTTGCCAGCAACAATGTGTTTGGCACTGTTGAGAAGAAGATGGATGAGATACAGCCCCCTCTAGTTGGACTTCAGCTCTCATAGCTATATCACCAATGGCGACATCAGCTGCGTTGCTAGCGAGAGGGACATTAGTGAGAAGAAATAGGTTAGAAAGGAGGGGGGTTTTTGGAAGGGCTAGCGACAAGTGGAAAGTATTTTTTTTGGATGGATTATATTGGTTCAGTGTCGGCATGGATGCGCTCAAAAAAATATGGAATTTATGAGAGAGAGAGAGCCCATATGGAAGGGGGAGAAAAAGTATGGAGGATATTTTTGTCCTTCAAGGATTGAAAGTTACTAGGATATTTACTTGTAGATTGGTTGTTATAAAATTGGTCCACAAGGATTAAAAGTTAAGGCCTAGTCAACGAATGGATCGGCCATTACTTTCCTCTTTAATTCTAATCATTTGAATCAGCATCTTGACCTTGGTCCATATTTTAAAGGCTGATGCTTATATATATATATATATATATATGTGTGTGTGTGTATTAAAATAAAACTTTTTATCTTCATCTACCATATGTTATCCCTCCATCCACCACGTATCCTCAGTTATTATCTAAGCTTCTCAATTTAATTAATTCCTAAAAAAGTAAATATCATATAAAGATCCTTCTATATTATATTTTGTAATTTATTTTAGTTATATAAAAGAGTCTAGATTATTATTTATTTATTAAAAAATTATGACCATGATAAAGATGAAAACTATAATAAGATTTCATATAGTTATTTAAGTTGGCCCTCCATTTTTTGTTTTGAGATATCTTTATGTATAAAAAATAAATATTACATAAAGGTCCTTCTAGATTATATTTTATAATTTATTTTGGTTACATAAAAGAGTAGATTTTTGTTTATTTATTAGAAAATTATGACCACGATAAAGATGGAAATCATAATAAGATTTTATATAATTATTTGAGTTTGTCCTTCATTTTTTATTTTGAGATGTCTCTACTCCGATGAAATAAAATACCAACAAATAATTTTTAGTTCTTATTTGATCATCGCATCCCATGCATCGCATGGGGCTATAAACTAGTTCTATTGCATTTCCAAGATATGGATTTTAGGGAGAACTTCTATGCTTCAGTTATTAGCTACTACTAGGTTGTATTCAGCTTGATACTTTATGGTTGCTGCATGATTGTTTATATTGTTCTTTATAGCTGTGGATATACTTCTTATTAACCCAGCATCTTATTGCCGCCATTTTGTTGTGCAGTAGTTGTTGATGTTCTTTTTTTGGTTATATCAATTTGGGGGTTTTTATCATCGTAGAATCTTATCAGTTCAAGTTCAAGAAGTCCCATGTTTGTTGTTACAAACTTATCTTCTTCTCCTTTGGTCAGCCATATATGCCCTTTGAACTCCATATTGCTCTATCGTCTAGTCACCATGCAGATTGTATACAAATAGCAAGGCTTCATTTTATTTACTTCAACTGCTGAAGTTGTCATGTCCTGAATCCAGCATCTTGGTCGAGCACGTGATGGCTATATAAACCCTAGATCAGAATGCTGGATTCAGGGCATGATAAAATAGTATTAAAGCTTAGGTTATAGGATTACTAGACACTATGAATTAAAAGATATTTGAGTATAAGATTATGATCCCTAAGAATCTGACAGAATGATTTCAAATTTAAGATTACAATCAGTAGGGACATGACCGACGTAGCAAGTAGGATTTAAAGTTTGGATTTTAAATTAATAAGGCATTGTGATGAAATTTATGCATAAGAGCTTTATGATAATAGAACTGATGAGTCATATCCTGAATTTCAATAAGTAGAGTTTAACTTAAGTATGAAATATCTTGACTGTGGAATAAAGTATGATATATTAATATATTGTGTGGAGTATACTTGGGCGATTGTTATTTAGATGATATGAAATTCTAAACTTGATATGAGTAAAGATCATGATGGCTTTTCTAATTTTTTATGTTAATTATTTGATCATTATAATTTTAAAAATTGTTTATGGAATTATGACCTATAGAAATATTTCATTGTATGAGTGAAAATGAAAAAAAATATATTTTATTAATGGATTGGATTTTATTGTGAGAGAACGACATAAAGAATATTAAAGTTTATGGTTATATCATTAGGGATTGTAACAGTGGTGATTCATAAGATTTAGATTTCAATGGATAATTTGTATCTCAAATTATAATTTGAGATGTTGATCAATTATTAGCTTATTGGTTTTGAAGTTATTTAATAAATTTAAGATATTTGTTAGAATTTGATCAGAGTGCACAGCGAAAGTGTGGTGGTTAAGTCATTTAATTTTAATTAAAAAAAATCTAATTTGGAGGATGCTATGATAGAAAACTGAAATTTTTTCGGGTGAAGAAGATTACTTAGGAGCTTGTGGATACGATAAGAATATTGCATCTATAAGGTTTTGACTTCTCAATATATTAATTTCGAGGATGAAATTATTTTAAGAAGGGAAGAATATGATAACCCACTAATTAAAAAAAAATTAAAACCTCACGTGCACAGCAGCACGTGAGGCAAAGACGGAAGCCTTCCAATTAGAGTCTTCCTTCCCTTCTACGATTCTGACTAGGAATAGGTGTTTGGGGCTCGACGAAATTCTTAGACTCAGCCTATAAAAGGCTCCCAAATCCTCCTCTTAGTATTCTATCCCAAAATCCCAAAAAATCATTATCGATTTTTAGGAATTTCTTCGAGTTTCTCTTTCAGATTTCACCGAAATAGGCCATCAGATTTCCTTCCTTGTCTTACTAGACTTAGGTAAGAACCTAAGCCTTTATTCTCTTCCTTCTCTTGATTTTGTTGCCATCGTTCCCACCTTGATTTTCACCAGCAACTTGCCAGAAATCCATGTTGAAACCAAATCCCCTATTTTTATTTTCTTTCTTTAATTTTTTCACCATCGATTGTTGTCGTCGATCGTCGGAATCATGTATGCTGCTGCTGCCGTGGCCTTCTCCTCCAACCATGATCATCATTGGTGGGGAGGAGGACCTCCCTTGCCTTGGGAATAAGGGGATAAAGAGTCTCCTATTCCGTGAAGGAGAAAGAGGACCATGGGTCCTCAATTTCACCATAAGAGAAAAAAAGAAAAAAAAAAAAGAGAGAGAGAAAGAGTTTTCTCTCTCTTTCCACTCTCTCGAAGATTTATGTTCTATCTTTACTTCCTCTCTCCTATTTTCTTTTTCTATTAGGATTCTTAAATTATAGAAAAAAAGAAATGAAAAAAGAAAGAAAGAAAAGAAAAGAAAGAAAAAAATTTCTTTCTCCTCTCTCTTTCTTTCTCTAGAATTTTCTCTCTCTTTATGAATTTTCTCTCTCTAAAAATCTTGGGAATAGAGTGTGGACCCTGATGAACCCCGATAGAGGATTTAGAATTTTAAATTGATTTAATTAATTTATTTTAAAAAAATAAATTAAATTTATAGGAGAATAAATTACTGAATAGGAGGACATCGAGTAGAATTTTGACGGTCAGATCATAGTCTTGTGAATCCTATTTATCATAATTTGAGGTAAGAATTTCTGTACATAATCATGATTATATATGTTATTTTTACTGTTGGATTTATATTATTGATTTTGCATAGTTGGATTTGTATTGATGAATTTATTATGTTGAGACATTATTATTCTTATACGATCTTTCAGCATGAGTATATTATATATTGATTATATATATATATGTAATAATGATTGATGGTATGATTATATGGATATGATATACTTATCTTGATCATATTATAAACTGAATTTGATATGATGAAATCAACATGTAATAATCAGATGAAAAAAATATGATTTGAACTAGCCTCGTCATATGGATAGTCGGTCAGGAGCTTACACCTGGGACAGTCTCCATGGACTTACGCGTGGGATTATGGATAAGACCATGATTGAGATAGTTCGCTGGGAGCTCAAGCCTGGAACAGTCTCCACGAACTTACACATGGGATTATGGATGAGACCATGATTGAGATTGATGCATGATCTTGATTAGTCCAAAGCTAGAAAGAAGAGATTAAAAAATAAAAAAATATGATAAGTTATAAATTAAATATTAAATAAAAAGATTTTCCATATTGATATGTAGTAGCATATCTCTTTTGACAAGATAGATATTTGATACATATTTATCTAGAAGTTTAAGTTGATCTGGATATTTTATGAGATTTCATGTTTCATTACGTATTGTTATTTTTAAATTATATTATTGGTGTAGATGTATGGTGATTTTTACTGAACTATAAAGCGCTCACCATCCTTCTTTCTTTTCTTTTCTTTTCAGGGTTATAGGATATATAGATTTGGCGATGGTTGAAATTATAATTAAAATGGTCGATTAGAGAAAGTACCATCAATGATAGAAGGATGATCGAGTTTTATAAATTATACAAGAATAAAATTTGTTCATATAAAATTATTTATTATGAATTGAGATCGATAGTGCTCGTGGGATATTGGGAACCGCAAAGCCGGCAATCTTTGTTCATAAGGACCTTAACCTCTTTTTGATCATTTGTAAAATAGTTTTCTGTAAACCTTCCTGTGTGGGTTTTAACCGTGCATTTGGCTACTGTTGTTCCCATATATTTTGTTATGTTTTTATCCTTTTTCTTGCTTCGTATGCTGGTGCTGTTTTGTTGATGAGTAACATCATCTCTGTTTTTCAAAAAAAAAAAAAAAAAAAAAAAACAATTCTTTTTAGCATGAATAGGTCGGTCTTCATATCTTTTGCCTGAATGTATCGCCGGAAGCATTCTGCGCAGAATATCTTTTTTGTTTCGAATATAGAATAAGAAGTGCTTTAATAAAGTATACATGGGTACATTTGGTCGTATAAAATCAATCTTCCGCTATAGAATTATTTAACTTTGGGAATCATCATTTGGAGGGTTTACGGTTTTCTGCAGAGGTTGAACCGGGGCTATCAGCGAGGGAAGGAGCGAGATTTCATTTTCCTGTACCGAGTTTGTGAAAGTTGGCATGGCTGGCTCCGATCTTTGGTTAGCCTTACCACCGCCTCACAACCAATCGCAAAATAGAAACACGTGAGCACACCAAGCAAACCGGACTAGGAGAAGACGCTATTCTAGATGACCACAGATCCTCAATTCAACAAGTGTTGGACAAAGAGAGTTTGGGATTAACAAAAAAAGAAAAAAAAAAGGAGAAACAAATCGGGTGATGGAGCCACATCGCCGAGCATTGCCATTATTTATGGAGAAGATGGAATGTTACCATGCTTATCATGGAATTAATTAATGTGCTTGAAAGGATGTAACCTGGTTTCTTTTTTTCCTTTTTTTCTTAATGCAGATATGGGCGGACTAAGGTGTCTGTCCGAGCTTAAATGTCCATCTTGCCCTCTATGTATAACCCAAAAAACTCTCTGAAAAATACATACCAAAAAGCCCGATTTAGACATTTTTGAGGCATATTTTGAAAATTAGATCGTGTATTCAAAAAAATTACTAGACTTGCTCAGATTTTAGATGGATTGGCATGCAGTCTAAAGTTTTAAGTATTTTCCCATTGACATTCTGTGTACAGTCCAAGACTACTTGCAGTTTGCAAATGAAATTCGAAGTTAGAAATCTAAAAGCAATTGAAAATACATTTATCTATCTTAAAGGAATTTTTTATTCACATATTCCTACAAAGTACCTTTGAAAACTTAAGAATTTAAAACAATTTGAAAGTTTGTTGATGCCTTAATCATATAGATAAACAAATTATTTTCACTCTATCTGAAGCTTGAGCTTAAGAATCTAAAAACATTTAAAATTTATTTAGAGACTGACAAATAATTTTCATCCACATACTCATTGATACCGAACCATTTACATTTTTCATAAAACTGAGCTTAATAATTAGCAAATAATTGACAGTCTATTCAGAAATTTTTTCTTAAATTTCTACTTGACATGTTCCATGTACGGATTGCAAGTGTTTGTAGTCTTACATGAAACTTGAGCTTAGAGATCTGAAAACAATTCGGAGTTTCAACATAGGCCTTCAGAAAAACAGAAAAAGAAAGTTTCTATCAACACAATTGTATGTTGTGAGAGGTTTGCAATTACTATAAGAATTTCCTACACAACTTTGAAGAGTATGGATGTGATTGTCTTAGATGGTTTAGATGTTAGGCGAAATCATATAGATGCTATGGTGGTTTAGATGGTTTTCTATGTCCAGACGATCATAATATAGCTTCATGCATGTATATAATGCATTTTAATGCAGAAACCCACCAGCAGGAAAAAAAAAAAAAAAAAATCATTTAGGCACTTTTAAGGCCTAAAAATCTTCACTACATATATAATCATCCAAGCCTTTCCCCATTAAATATCAGGCTGACTATAAATTGAGAAAGTTCCATGAAAGAATTGAATAGCTTTTACTGCTAACCCTCTATAAATTAATGCTAAATTCATGGCCAAGACAAACTTGAGCAAGTTAAGAGAGAGAGTTGGAAAGTAGGAGCTCTTTCTTGTTGTCATAATTTAAGCTGCATCCTCAGAACCACTTGGAAAAAGTATGTGTGTGTGTGTGTGTGTGTCTATATATATATATATATATAGATAGATAGATAGATAGATAGATACAAAGGAGAAAGATGATAATTGCTGTTGCCCATAGAGAGATGACCAATTTACCGGGCTACTCTAATAGAGCTTAAATGCCTTTGGCTTTGTCTCTACAAAGTATAACTTTTCGTTTACCAAAAAATAAAGTTTAACTTTTCTGTCATGTCATTGGAAAAAATGTCTCATGATGTCTTGCAATCCGGTCTAAAGAACAACACATGGAAATGGAAGCAAGTCCAACATTTCATGACATCCAACAAAATATTCCAACCGAGCGATCAGAGACAGACTGGACATTGTCGGTAAGGATTCGTGTGAACGGGGAGCAAGACAGCATACCTTCTGGGTGGTAGACCAATAGTGTTAATTTGCAGTCATGCAGTCCTCTGGTATAAAGTTTTTCTAATTATCGTGGTACGATTCCCTCCAGTTGCTCACACCCACTTCGTTATTTCCTGTCTCTACTTTTTGATAATCGCCGCCCTCGTGCTCTCTAGTTATTGAAAAGAAAAGGAGAGAATTATTCTCACTTCCATTTTCTTCTAAAGATTCCCATCAGAAATCACCATTATTCACTAGTTATTCTGCAGCAGCTGTTTTCTGTTATTATAAATTCTATAGTTTACTTGCAGTCGTTCACCACTTTCTTTCTTTCTTTCTTTCCCAATTAACGACCTTATCTGGTATTCTGTGGCAATTAGTTTTACAACAGGACAATGGCCCAGTTCCATGGAAGAATATGATCCCAACAAAACTTTCCAGGAAAAAGATCTCCCGTTGGTGGCCTTTGGGCATCTGGCACAGCAAAGCAAAGCAAAGCAAAGCATTTCCCGTCGACTTGACCTCATCACGCAAACTCTCAAGCAATGCAAGATCACGGCCATTAATCCTCAGGATCCCCCCGCCCCATATAAAAGACTCCTCCCTCCTCCCCTTCCCATCTTCGTAACAGAATCCACTCTTTCTCTCTTCTACACCAGATGGAGAAGAAGGAATCGGCCACCTTTAGCCCCTTAAACATGTGCGAGAAGCTCTTCAACGCCTTCAAACACATTGTCCGCCCACTCCGCCGCCTCACTTTCCACCATGAGGAACCTGGAGGCATCACCAATCCTTCGTTGACTCGGTCAAACCCCTCTCTGGACTCCGGCACGAAACATCCCAGTCCTCAAAAAGAACTGGCCATCGCACCCAAGGCTGAACCGCGCCAACCACTCCCAAAGCCAGCGCCGCCGCCTTCTGAATCAGTCCCAGTTCGGAAGGTTCCCGACAAGGCGGTGCCGATACTGCAACCAACGGCACCACAGGCGGCGAAACCACAACCACTGCCGCAGCCAACGCCTCCGGGGGATGCAGCGGCAGCGACATCAAAGAAGAATATTAATGAGAGGGTGGAGGATTATATCAAAACCGCCAAGGCTAAGATGAGGACTGGCTCTGGGGTTGGAAGGCCGCCCACCTCCCAGTGAGGGAATTGGCAGTTGAATGAGAGAGAGAGAGAGAGAGAGAGAGAGAGAGAGAGCATTCCTACATATATGTTCTACTGAGTTTAAATTACTAAAGAGTGATCGTTAACAGCTTCCGTTTGATGTACGCTTTTAACGTTCCATGAATTCGTGAGAATATATGGTTCTCTTGAAGAATAAATTTGTTTGTGTGCCAAAACCTCAGTTTCCTCTTTGTGGATGATCAAAGTTAAGGTACTAATTGAGCAAGTTGTACATGAACTATTCGGGCTCCCTTATCAGGAAAAAAAAGAAAAGAAAAAAAAAAAGTTTAATCTCGGACATAAATGGGGCATACGCAAATCTTATGTTGCGGCCTGGTTAAAAAACAGGCCAAGCCCTCGACGGGTGATAGGGCTGGCTGACCTGAAGACAATATCTTGGCACCTTTTCTTTTTCTTGCTTAATTCACAAGCGCACGTTGATTTCTGAAAGCGAATCTCATAATTATAGTTCAAATATTAGAAGAACGGATGACCAAGTCAGTGGTCCTAGCCGATGGATAGATAAAAGAATTAAAAACAAGAATTGCAATTAAACTTAAACATAAGAAAAGAAAAATCAGAAAATGCATTTACAAAACATCGTACTAAAAATTTAATAATTTACGAAAAATAGTGTTTTAATCATTTACTTATTTACTTAATGCTTATGTGAACATATAGTGTAAGTAAACTCTTTTTTCACTTGAGTCATGCTTTTTTCACTTGAGACGGGCTTTATTTCAATACACAAAGTTGTTAAGGTTTTAAATATTTAATGTTATAATCCATAGTTAAGTACATACTTTTAATTAAGACAAATGCGTGCTTAAAGTTATATAATGCAGATGCACGGTATACATATGTGAAAGGCATTTCATTGTAGAATTAAAAACATCAAAAAAAATAAAAGGAACTGACATTTCATTTTCCTAAAGAACAAAAATCCTAAATAGTAAAATTTAGATCAAACTCATACCACTTGGCTCATCCTGCTCTTGAATTCGTGCAATTTAATGCTATCCCGAAGCAAATAAATTAAATTATTATAACTATGTTTTATTATCGTGACATGATCAGTGATATATAGGGGCGTAAATGGGTTGGATCGGACCGGATCATGAGTGATCCCGATCCGATCTGATTTCTTGATCGAATTCTAATGTTGGATCTAGACCCAATCCAATTGAAAATCGGATCGGATCTATGATCAAAATGTTTATCCTATTGAATCTTTTGGATTGAATCGGATCCATATATAATCCGATCTCAATCTAAAAATTTTAGATCCTATTCAAAATCAAATTTTGGTCAAACCCAGTTCGTATAATAAACTGACATATGCAAAATTTATGAAATATATATATATATATATATATATATATATATATATATATATATATATATATATTATTTTATCTTGCCTCTTAATTTATAAATAATTTTTTAAAATTTTATAATTAAATTAAATAATTTTTTAAAAAAATAATAATGTTATAAGAGCATTTAGAATTTCAATCATACTCTAATAACTTTATAGTTCATATGTTGAATTTAATACTGAATTCGGATCGAATTGGGTCGGATTCAAATTTAGTAAATTCAGATCCGATCCAAAATATTGAACGGATCCAATTTTAGAATCCGATCCGGCTCGACGTATCCTTTAAAATGGATTAGATCGAATCTAAGCGGGTCGGGTTGAACCGAGTCACGGATCAACCCGACCCATTTTTAGCCTTAGTGGTATCTATTAAATCTGTCCATATGTGGATAGGTAAATAATTTATTTAGCAATGAAAATTTTATATCATACAAATGGTGTGCGTAAATGAAAATAGAAAATAAATAATTTTTTTCAAGGGACAAGATTTCAAGGTTAGGCTTTTCCTTTTTACCCTTCTCTATTTTTTTTCTTCTAACGATCCCTTTGACACCCTAAATCTGAATTGGTTCGAGCCGTATCTTTCGTCCAAAAGATGGTTGATCTTCTTTTGTAATCTCAATTATTGAATCATGCTTTATACACCTTTCAGAGCATGGTGAACCTCTTCAGTCCATCTGCAAGATAGATTCCGAACCTCACATCATGTTTTAAAAGTGTGCAAAATGTGATGCAATGATTGGGGTCGCAAAAGAAGATTAATCAATCTTTTGAACGAAAGATACAACCCAAGTCTTTCACGTACTGGTGTATGTAGTAGTGTACATATAATTCTACCCATTCTTTGGAGTTGGGACCAGTTTTAAGCTTGTCCAAATCCTGCATCGTTTTACTTTGAGCCATCATGTATGATGCATCCAAGTGCCGCGTGTCCCAAATACAGCTTCAAATGGGCCAAGCCTGGACCGAATATGCAAACATTTTCAATTGACGAACATGAAGCCTAGGCCCAAACATTGCATCAGTTGGCCCAAGGGTTAGGTCATTTGGATCCCTGATCCCTAAGATAAAAATTCAAAAAAAAAAAAAATTGTTTCACTCGCCGCCCGACAGGCCTTAGGGGCTTGGTCCATTCTAGCCTTTTAGGTTTCCTTGCTTTAGTGCGACAAGTACAGCCAAACATCCGCTAATTTTTCTTTTTTTTAAAAAAAATTTTAAATAAACTTGGAGGCTGTGAACCACCCTTAATTTAAACATCATCTGTAATTCAAACATCTGCCATTTTTGCGCACCAAAATTTGGAAGGAGCTGGCTATTAACCCTTCTTCTAAATTATAAAGGGCATGTGTCTGCTTCTTTAAAAGCAAAAAAAAAAAAAAAAAAAAAAAAGTCTCTATCAAGATGCAGGGACAATAAGTTTGTGATTGGTGGAAAGGTGATAACATTATGCTACTAACCTGTAACATATGTAATTTCAGAGCGAGAGAGATCGAAAGGGAAGCCATTAGCAAAATTAAATCATCACAGGAGAGTTAATGGCGAACCTCTTACACTACTGTAAATGCGTGCGACTTGTATGCATCCTGGATCCGCGTGCACTCATCAAGGCTTGCTTAGATTTTTAGATCAGACGAGCCTTTTTGTTATTTACTGCCATGTTTGAAAACTTGAATTTCTGTTGTAGATGTTGATCCTATCTGTTGCTGCGCGCAATTAGTTTAGCTGAGCAGTGGAAACCTTCACTTCTGCTCAGTCCTCATGCACTACATGGCAATCTATCGATTCTATATGCAGCAATGAATATAGCTTGAATTGGCACCATCCTAGCTCTCAACATAAATATCAAGCCTGGCATGTATCCGATCGGTCCTGATGGTGAAAATAAAGTTTACGCACAAGAACCACAAAGACGTGGGCTTTTCTTTAAGCTACAGCTCAAGTGGGCAAGAAATGTCTTTTTCTCCAACGATGTCTCTCGTGCATGCCTGGTGACGTTGCACCCATATTGGCGATGGCCATAATTAGTCAGCTCCACATAAAATTCATTTACCATAGGTTATTTCATGATGAACAAGATTAGCTAACTTCGACCGAGGTAAATGATTTGTGGTCCCCTCTAGATGCATGTATTTGTTCATTCCGGCTGTAACAATAAAGTTTGTCATACGTCTCCTAGATGCAAATGGATGCTTCCTCATGTCCCTTTCCCTTTGGAAAACGCGTGGAAGTTATATGTTAAGTCTGGTTGAGCAAATGAGGGACTTCAAGAGGCCAGCCTATAATTCTTATCTGAATCAAAACAAATTCTATGGATCGGCGGCCTTCTCCACCCTTACTAGTCAGAGAAGGCAACCTCAAAAAGTCCTCCAATTCAAGTTGTAAATGATTCATTATCCTTTTTTATATTTGGTTGCTATCATTCTCTAAAGAATGGACAAGTTTTGCACGAGGAGGACCCACGCAATTGGACTTCCTCTATGAATTTTGTTTTTGTATCGAAAATATAGGTGAGGCCATAAAAAATATATAGAAATCAAGATGACCACCGAATCAAAGCCAATTAGCCAAGATAGATCAATTATAGGCTGTGTTCGATGTTAGAATAAAGGGGGTTTGTCCCTGCTTTATCCCAAATAACTTGCCAAACGCTGGATTTGGTTTCAGCATAAGCTATACCACTAGTTAATAGGAGAACGCTATGAACTTACATCTAAAGTCGTACGGTACAAGTTTAAACCGACTGTATCTTCGTTTAAATCCCCTCCGTTATCCTTGCCACTATTAGAAGGAATGACAAATTATAATATTAAAATAATATTAACTATTGACGCAGAAACTGATCGTCGCTGGAATCCACTAGAATGGAGGCCGATGAGGTCGCCGTCGGGGATCTATAAAATAAAATTCCGTTCGGAGCCGATGGGGGTGGCTCCAGCAGGACCTTTCGACGATCAAATCAGCTCTGACCAATAGGAATGGAGTGCTCGAAAATGAGTTCCGGAGCTTGGAAAAAAAGAGGAGAGCTTAGAGATCAGAGTTCAGAGATTAGCGTATCTGGAGGGTCCTTTTTATAGCGGAGCTTGATGGTGACGGTTGTAGCCGCATGCTAGTGGGCCGCTCGAGGTTCGGCGGAGTCAGTCTCACGGAAAGATGCCGTTTGCAGTGGATCGAGGGTGACAGCCATCGCTGTCGCTTGCGGTGGACTGATGGTGATGGCTGCAGCTGTCTTGATGTTCAGCCGCTCGGGATCGAATGAAGGGTTGAAGAGCTTCAACGTGTGCCCATTTCGGAGGAGTTCGAACTTCTAAATGGAAAGCTCGAAAGGAGTTCAGCTCCTGTAGGCGTCTGGCTGGAGGTGCGCGGCTAAGGCTCGGTCACCGGGAAGTTCGGTAGGAGCTCGGTCGGTGAGAAGTTCGGCCACTAAGCAGTTCGGCTAAAGCCCGACTGCTGGGAGTCCAAGGAGCCCGATCGCTAAGTAGTTCGACCAGCTGAAGGGGTTCGGTCCGGACGCTGGAAGCCCGAAGGAGCTCGCCGCTGAGGAGTTCGGCCGACTGTAAGGGTTCGGCTAAGATCCATCTGCTGAAGCTCTTTCGTGGCTACTGATTGCATTAGACTGAGCATTGAACTAGACTTCGGCAGGAGCGGGGTTTATCCCCAACACTGGCCCTCCACTCCCAAATTCGAGACTCGAAGGAAGGGAGTGCAGGAAAGGCGACTGCCGAAGTCTTCTTCTGGGCTCCGTGCTAGTTCAGGTCAAAGCTCGGGGGAGATCTCATCTCCAGCTAAAATTGATATTGAAGTTGAAGCCCGGGGTAGATTCCATCTCCAATCGAGGTTGAGGTAGGCCTCGTCCGCTGCGATCGAAGTCAGAGATTGAGCTCCTCGGGGGCGATATTGTCTCCAGCAGCCGAGATTAATACGAGCACTCGGAAGAGATCCTATCTCTAACCGAGATCGAAGTTAAAGCTCTCCAGCCGAGGTTGGCTCGATCACTCAGAGGAGATCTCATCTATCGTCGAGGTTGTCCACGATCGCTCGGAAGAGATCTTATCTCTGACCGAGGTTATCAACGGTCGCTCGAGAGAGATCTTATCTCTAGCCGAGGTTGACTCGATCGCTCGAGAGAGATCTTATCTCTAGCTGAGGTTGACTCGATCGCTCGGAAGAGATCTTATCTCTAGCTGAGGTTGTTGCCCACGTTAGGACGAGGTTCTCCTCCTATTCCTAACGGGCCCACGATCGCTCGAGAGAGATCTTATCTCTAGCCGAGGTTGACTCGGTCGCTCGGGAGAGATCTTATCTCTAGTCGAGGTTGTCAACAGTCGCTCGGGAGAGATCTTATCTCTAGCCGAGGTTGACTCGGTCGCTCGGGAGAGATCTTATCTCTGGCGAGGTTGACTCGGTCGCTTAGGAGAGATCTTATCTCTGCCGAGGTTGTCAACGATCGCTCGGGAGTCAACATCGCTCGGAAGAGATCTTATCTCTAGCCGAGGTTAACTCAGTCGCTTCGAGAGAGATCTTATCTCTAGTCGAGATTGTTGCTCGCGTTAGGACGAGGTTCTCCTTCTGTTTCTAACAGGCCCACGGTCGCTCGGAAGAGATCTTATCTCTAGCCAAGTTGATCCGATCGCTCGAGAGAAATCTTATTCTCTGGCCGAGGTTGATCCGGTCTAGCCGATGTTGTCAACGGTCGCTTGGAAGAGATCCTATCTCTAGCTGAGGTTGACTCGATCGCTCGAGAGAGATCTTATCTCTGGCCGAGGTTGTTGCTCGAGTTAGGATGAGGTTCTCCTCCTATTTCTAACGGGCCCACGGTCACTCAGGAGAGATCTTATCTCTAGCCGAGGTTGACTCGATCGCTCGGAAGAGATCTTATCTCTAGCCGAGGTTGTTGCTCGCATTAGGACGAGGTTCTCCTCCTATTCCTAATGGGCTGTGGGGGCACATAAGGGCCGCTGTCAGGGCCTCTCCCCCATCTCATCCTTTGTGAACGAGGTCTTCAATCGGGAGAGATCTTATCTCTAGCCGAGGTTGATGCTCGCATTAGAACGAGGTTCTCCTCCTGTTTCTAACGCGGTAATTATTGGCTGCTTCTTTTCTATCATCGTATAGTTGTCGCATCCAGAAATAACATTATTGAAAGGAAAAAAATTTATTGAAAGGAAGTTACTGGCAGCGTTTCCTCAAATTCTGTGTTTCAGGATCGTGGTAGCGTTATTCCTTCGCATTTTCTCCGACAGTAAGTTTCGGACCGGACGACCTCCTCTATCTTATGCTGGTCTTCTCAATTTGGAGCAAGCTCTTGACTTTGTCACTGGGAGACGACGAATCGATGTACCAAGCTCCTCTCCGGAGTAACATTGATGACACCGTGAGGTGGCCGACCTTGTCGTTTCTGGTTACGGCAGCGCCCTTGGCCGATCTTCTCCTACTTCAGACTGACGTCGAAGAAATTTACCCAGCCACCCCTTTCTGACGAGCTCCTCAATTTCGTCTCAGAACTGCATGCATTCTGTCGGGGCTTCCTCGGTGGTGAGCTCGAGGGAGAACTTCATGCCCCTTTGTCGGGGCTTTCTTGGAGTCATACTCGAGAGGGAGTTCGGCCTCGCTTGCCCTGGGGCGGTCGTGTGCGCGGTCGAACTTCATCTCACCTCCTGTGAAATCTTTATAGGAGGCTTCCTTGGTGACGTACTCGAGCGGAAGTTCGGCCTCACTTGCGCCAAACTTCATTTTGATGACGAGCTTCGAGGTGGAGTTCAGCCTCACTTGCGTCAAACTTCATTCCGTGGGAGAACTTCGTTCCGCCCTCGCTTGCGTCGAACTTCATTCCGCTTCAGCAGAAGAACTTCTGCTCTCCGTTTCTCCTTCCTTAGGGCGATTGGTATGCTCGAATGCTTTTTCTTAAGGCCGGTTCCTCGCATCCTCATGGCTGGTTTGCTGACAAAGTTTCTGCTAGAGATTGTTGCACGGCCAGCATCATCTCGACGGGGCCATGAACCCGACCAGCAGGTTGAACTGCTCCACGTCTGCGGTGGCTTCGTGTGAAACCTGGGCTGCCGAGGCTACAACGGGAGCAGGTGGACCTGGTGCGCAGGACGCCGATCACCGAGTCGAAGCTCTTCTGGGAGGCATTTTCTCTTCGAAAGAGAAAAGAGAGATCTCCGGAGAGGGAGGAGAAAAATCATCGTCGAGCACTCCTTTAACAATAAGAAAACCTCGGAGGTTTGGGGTTGCCCTCCTTCTAGCGCCAATCTGTTGATGCAGAAACTGATCGTTGCCGAAATCCGCTGGAGTAGAGACTGATGAGGTCGCCGCCGGGGACCTGCAAAATAAAGTTTCGTCCGAAGCTGGTGGGGGGGTGGCTCCTGCAGGACCCTCCGACAATCAAGTCAGCTCTGGCCAACAGAAATGGAGTGCTCGGGAATGAGTTTTGAAGCTTGGAGAAGAAGAGGAGAGCTTAAAAATCAGAGTTCAGAGATTAGCGTATCTGGAGGATCCTTTTCATAGCGGAGCTTGATGGTGACGGCTGTAGCCGCGTGCTGGCGGGCTGCTCGAGGTTCGGCGGAGTCAGTCTCACGAGAAGGTGCCGTCTGCAGCGGGTCGAGGGTGACAGCCATCACCGTCTGACAGCGGATCACTGTCGCTTGCGGCGAACTGATGATGATGGCTACAGTTGTCTTGATGTTGAGCCGCTCGGAGCCGAATGAAGGGTTGAAGGGCTTCGACGTGTGCCCATTTCGGAGGAGTTCGAACTCTTGAATGGAAAGCTCAGAAGGAGTTCAGCTCCTATAGGCGTCTGGCTGAAGGTGCGCGGCTAAGGCTCGATCGTCGGAAAGTTCGGTAGAAGCTTGGTCGGTGAGAAGTCCGGCCGCTAAGCAGTTCGGCTAAAACCCGGTTGCTGGGAGTCCAAGGAGCCCGGCCGCTAAGTAGTTCGACCGATTGAAGGGGTTCAGTCCGGACGCTGGAAGTCCGAAGAAGCTCGACCGCTGAGGAGTTCGATCGACTGTAAGGGTTCGACTAAGATCCATCTGCTGAAGCTCTTTCGTGGCTACTGATTGTATTAGGCTGAGCATCAAACTAAACTTCGATAGGAGCGAGATTTATCCCCAACATTAATATTGATAATGTTATATAATATGACATTGTTTTCAATATTGCATACAGTGTAATTATATAAAAAATATTATAAAATCTCATAATATGTTATTACATATTATATAATATACAACTTTATAATATATAATATATTACATAATATTATTAAAAAGTTGCTTTTTTCCTTCACTTATCTCTAATAATATCCAAACACCATTTTTTCCATCCCCAGTTACCTTCCAAACACATTGAAGGAAAAAATTAATTAGAATAATGGCATGTTCTCCCAAAGAGAATAAGATTTGTACCCGCTGAATCTGACATAAACCGAACCATCCCGCCTAACTTTTTTCTTATTTCTGAAAAAAAAACCATCCTTGTTTCAAACAAAGCCTTAATTTCTTTGCCTCATCGTTATTTCAAGTGCTATCTCCAGTATATTCAAAACAGTGCGGTGTAGCTGGTCAAGTAACGCACGCCATGTCTCATTTAATTGAGGGATGCAGGACCTATGGAGGCAGAACTCATGGCAGTGGAGACCATAATATAGGATTCAACGAGCTAGTTTTTGGATATTTTGTGCATCTGGCTCAAGTCATAAATGCGCCAAGGTGGTGGAAGGTTAGGCTTGCATTGCAAAACTATCGAAAACATTGAAGAAGATTTAATTTTATTTTTAATTTTTAATTTTTGGGAAGGGAAGAAGTTATGCCAATACGCAAAAATAAGCCACTAGTAATAAATCGGAGATCTAATAGGCAACAAAAACAGCCGATCATGAATCCTGCCTAAGCAATCTTGAGAACCAAGCAGGATAGATTTGAAGCAGTATTCTGCAAGAGAATATATGCATCCAACAACTTTCGCCAAGATTTTTTAGAAAAAGGGAGGACAAGGCACAGCATCAAGAAAATCTGAGTAACCCATAGTCAGTCAGATATCTGATCTAATAATTTAATAAATCCAAGATGCGGCCTCTCTGCAGCTTCCTGGTACATCATTTTGCTATGTTTGGAGATCTCATATTAAAACTAAAATGATAATGAAAACCAGTGTGATAGTGCTTGGAAAAAAATAAAATAAAAACTCCATCCAATGAACCACCAAATATAATTCAAATCCAAGCATTCAGAACTAAAGGGCTCGATTAAATTTTTTTGTTCACCATCGTTTGTTGTAATTTAAATAAATTAAAATTAGACAGAAGATGAGGGTCCAGCGAGCTCCCTGGCGATCGCTTTCTCGAGCCAGGCCTCGGCGTCCTCCATCATTCCGGGGCTCAGCCGCACCATCAGGATGCAGAACTCCGTCTCGTTGAGCGCCCCGTCGCCATCGAGATCCCCCTCCCTCACCATCGCCGCCGCGTCCTCCGCCGTCATCCCCGCCATCCCCAGCGCCGCCGCGTTCCGCCGCAGACTCTCCGCCGTGATCAGCCCCCTCCCCGGGTCCGCCAGCAGCCTGAACCCCCCGCACAGCTCCCTCACGAACTCCTCCGCCTCCAGCTTCTCCGCCATCGTCGGCATCAAGTCCTCGTACTCCATCTCCCCCGCCGCCGTCCGATCCCCTTCCTGCGCCATCACGATCTCTCTTTCCCCACTCTCTCGAGAATATAAACGAGGAGAGAAAGTCCTGTTTCTTTTTCTTCCTTTCTTCCACGACAGAGCTCACTCCTTTTTAATAGCATCGTATTTATCGAAATTATAAAAAATATTTTTCTTTTCAACAACTTCTACGAAGGAGGGACCGGCGAGGCCCGTACGTGATGACCGCGTCAAGGGGGGCTCTGCTAGTGGGGGACTTGGGACGGTTCTTGGAGGGAGGTTTCGGGGAAGCTTCACGCGGGCGGTCGTGGCCATTGCAGCTTCGTGTTTGGTGTGTTTGTGTTACCCAGGATGCCAGGAGGATAAAGCGGCCGGGAGCCGAAGCCGACATCGCGGGCGAAGCTTCCCTGTTGCAGGTCGCAATCCATGATTCGCGGCAGCGTCCAAACACCGTGCTAGTGTGGATCACAATAGCGATCTAACGGCTAGGCAACGTATCGGACGGCCTGCTGGTCTTTCGTTAGTTGGGTCCGGTCGAAGTGGGGAGTGGATGATTAGGGAGGAGAATCCGACTACAAATTGCCATAGGGGTTGGGCAGGATCGATAAATTGAATGATTTTATTCATGGTGGGGTCGGAATTGTGTGGTGATGGGTGCTGAGAGTGACCGGATGTTTTTGGTTTGTTGCGCGCAAGAAATGCAGAAGAGGACAAGGGAGGTTGCTGGATGGGGTTAGGTTGGGTTTCGCTGGACCACCGGTGGATTTCACAAGCTGGAGCCTCAAAAAGCATTGCAAGTGGGAATGAGCATGGGAAATGTGAAGATGCTGAAAGGCTAACTTGTTAAATAATAATACCTGTATAAATATCAAACGCATAATTCTCTTTCACTTGAGGCAGGGACCAAAGGTTAGCTTGTTTGCCTAATTATGATCTTAGGAAAGCAAACCATAGAGGCTCAAAGATAGGTTCCAAATATAATTTTATTTGATTAGGTTGTCTTCGTACAGACACAGAGCTAATAAATATTCTTGTAGAAGCTCATTGTATATTACCAATTTTTATTCACATTGATTACACTGATGATGGGTGGTGACAGGTAGTAACAATAACACCGTCACATCAACACCGACATTAAGCACCGACTGGCATTGGCAAATGCGTTCGCTACCAATAGATTCAAAATGTCTGCAGCACCGGCTGCAACGTAGTTAGAATCAAATTCATGCTTAGTTGAGTTCCATACAAGTAGTTAGACCTTTTGAAGTTGTTGAATATTCGTAACTCTTTAATTTTATCATTTCTTCATAGCATTATCTATAATAAAATTATTCTTGAGGTTTGACTTTAGAATTCAATTTAAAGAAAAATCATGAAATAAAATTAAAAGTTAAGGTTGAACTATAGAGATCCTCTTGGAGGGGGATTGATCCTCAAGACATCAAAAAAGATTCACTTCAAGGGGATCCAACATTCCTGAGATCCCTTTTAACGACGATTGATCTTTCTAATTTTCCAAAAGAAGCATGCTTTTATATCTAAAAGTTTCCTTGTTTCCTTACCTTTACAAACATACACATTAACACATATAGCTCATAAAAATAGCTCTATTGAGGATAAACCCCGCTCTTACCGAAGTCCAATTCGATCCTCAGCCTAATGCAATCAGTAGCCGCGGAAGAGCTTCAGCAGACGGACCTTACTCGTACCCCTTCAACCGATCGAACTTCTCAGCGATCGAGCTCCTTCGAACTCTCAGCGACCGGACCGAACCCCTGCAGCCGGCCAAACTCCCAACAGCCGAGCTCCTTAGACTCCCAGCGGTCGAGCTCCTTCTAACTCCTTCAGCCGGCCTAACTGCATAGCGGTCGAGCTCCTTCGAACCTCTTCAGCTGGCCGAACTACTTAGCGGCCAAGCTCCTTGGACTTCCAGCGGCCGAACTTCAGTCGAACTCCCGCGAGAGCCGAACTCTCTCCGCGCCCTTCCAGCCAGATACCTGCAAGAGCCAAACTCCCTCCAAGCTTTTCCTTCGGTTGGACTTCTTCGGGAGCTGGACTCATCCCAGACATCCTTCGATCGGACTTCTTTAGGAGCCGGACTTCTCTCAGACACCCCCTTTGGTCGGTCGAGCTCCTACCGAACTCTTCAGCGATCGAGCTTTAGCCGTGCACCTTTAGCCAGACGCCTACAGAAGCCGAACTCCTTCCGAGCTTCCTCTTCAGGAGTCCGAACTCCTTCGAAATGGGTACACGTCAAAGTCCCTCAATCCTTCATTCGATCCCGAGCGGCTCAGTATCAAGACAACTGCAACCATCACCATCAGTCTGCCGTAAGTGACAGCGACCTGCTACCAAACGGCGATGGCTATCACCATCAACCCGTTGCAGACGGTGCTTTCCCCTAGGACTGACTCCGTCGAACCTCGAGTGATCTGCCAGCACGCGGCTACAGTTATCACCATCAAGCTCCGCCTATAAAAAGGATCCTCCTGATATGCTAACTCTAACATCTGATCTCTAAGCTCTAAGCTCTTCTCTTCTTCTCTAAGCTCTGTGAAACTCATTCCCGAGCACTCCATTCCTTTTGGCCAGAGCTGACTTGATCGTCGGAGGGTCCTGTCGGAGCCACCCCCACCGGCTCCGAATGAAACTTTATTTTGCAGGTCCCGACGGCAACCTCGTCCACCTCCGCTCCAGTTGATTTCGATGACGATCAAATTCTACGTCAATAGATTGGCGCTAGAGGAAGGGCGCTGAACCTCCGAGGTCTCCTTATTCTTAAAGAAGTGCTCAGCGACGATTTCTCTCTTCCCTCTCTGGAGATCTCTCTTCTTCCTCTCTAGAGTTCTTTTTCGAAGAGAAAATGCCTCTTAGAAAAGCTTCGACTCGGCGATCGACGGCCTTCGCGCCAGATCCATTTGCTCCCATTTCAGCCTCCAGCGGAGACTTTGCCCGCAAATCCGCCATGAGGATGCGAGCAACCGGCCCTAAGGAGGAGCATTTGGGCATACCAATCATCCTTAGAAAGAAGAAACGAAGAGCAAAAGTTCTTCCGCAGAAAGCTTTCCAGGAGGGCGGTATGAAGTTCGGCCGCGTTCGCGACCTCCCCGGCGCAAGCAAGGCTGGACTCCCGCTCGAGCTCACCATCGAGGAAGCTCCGACGAAGGTTTCACAGGAGGTGGAATGAAGTTCGGCCGCGTCTACGATCTTCCAGCGCAAGCGAGGCCGAACTCTCCCTCGAGCTCATCGTCAAGGAAGCACCGACAAAGGGGCATGAAGTTCTTCTGACGAAAGCTTCACAGGAGGGCGGAGTGAAGTTCGGCACAAGCAAGGCCGAATTCTCCCTCGAGTATGTCATCAAGAAAACCTCTTACAAAGATCTCACAAGAGGTGGAATGAAGTTCGGCAATGCTCACTACCACCCCAGCGCAAGTGAGGCCGAATTTTCCCTCGAGTATGTCATCAAGGAAACCCCTACAAAGATTTCACAGGAGGTGGAATGAAGTTCGGCCAAGCTCACGACCACCTCAGCGCAAGCGAGGCCGAACTCCCCCTCGAGAATGTCTCCAAGAAAGCCCCTACAAAGAATTCACAGGAGGTAGAATGAAGTTCGAGCAAGCCAGGCCGAGCTCTCCCTCGAGCTCGTCGTCAAGGAAGTCCTGACTAAGAAGCATAAAGTTCTCCCGCAAAAGATTTCACAGGAAGTTCGATCGCACTCGCGGACCCCTCCGGGTACAGGCGAGCCCGAACTCCTCAAGCTCGCCACTGAGGAAGCCCCAACAGAAGGGCGCAAAGAAGTCCTTCCCTCAAAAAGTTCTGCGACTACATCCCCTTAACGCTCCTCTAACTCAAATTCTCACCGAAGTTGAAAATCAGCTGCCAAGACCAGAAGAATTACGGTCTTCCCCAAACAAGCACGATCGAAGCAAGTACTGCCTCTACCATCACGATCACGACCATGACACTGAGGAATGTGTTCAGCTCCGAGACAAAATTGAGGAGCTCATCAGAAAGGGGCGGCTGGGTAAATTTCTCCAGCGCTAGTCTGAAGTAGGAGAAGATCGACCAAAGACGCTGCCATAGCCAGAAACGGCAAGAAGATCGGCCACCTCACGGCATCATCAGCATTACCTATGGGAGGAGCTTGGTACATCGACGATCTATCATCTTCTGACGTCAAAGTCAAGAGAAGCGTGCTCCAAATCGAGGAGGCCAGCATGAGATGGAGAAGATCATCCGATCCGAAGCTTATCGTCCGAAGAAATGCGGAGGAACAACGCTACCACAATTCTGAAACATAAAGAATTTGGGGATGCACTTTTAGTAACTTTCTTTAAATAAAATTCTTTTCTTTCAATAATATTATTTCTGAATGCAAAAACTATGCGATGATAGGAAAGAAGCAGTCAATAGTTGCTGTGTTAGAAACAGGAGGAGAACCTCGTCCTAACATGAGCAGGTCAAAGACCTTCAACCTCGGCTAGAGATAAGATCTCTCCTGAGCGACCGAGACAACCTCGGCTAGAGATAAGATCTCTTTCGAGCAATCGAGACAATCTCGGCCAGAGATAAGATCTCTTTCAAGAGACCGTGGATAACCTCGGCTAGAGATAAGATCTCTCCCGAGCGACCGAGTCAACCTCGGCCAGAGATAAGATCTCTTCCGAGCGATCGTGGACAACCTCGGCTAGAGATAAGATCTCTTCCGAGTGACCGAGTCAACCTCGATCAGAGATAAGATCTCTCTCGAGTGACCGTGGACAACCTCGACTAGAGATAAGATCTCTCCCGAGCGATCGAGACAACCTCGGCTAGAGATAAGATCTCTTTCGAGCGACCGTGGATAATCTCGACCAGAGATAAAATCTCTTCCGAGCGACCGTGGACAACCTCGATCAGAGATAAGATCTCTCCATAGCGATCGTGGATAACCTCGGCTAGAGATAAGATCTCTTTCTGAGCGATTGTGGACAACCTCGACTAGAGATAAGATCTCTTTCGAGCGACCGAGTCAACCTCGATCAGAGATAAGATCTCTTCCGAGCGATCGAGACAACCTCGGTCAGAGATAAAGATCTCTTCCGAGCGATCGAATCAATCTCGACCAGAGATAAGATCTTCTCTCGAGCGATCGTGGACAACCTCGGCTAGAGATAAAATCTCTCCCAAGCAACTGAGACAACCTCGGCCAGAGATAAGATCTCTCCCGAGCGATCGTGGACAACCTCGGCTAGAGATAAGATCTCTCCCGAGCGATCGAGTCAACCTCGGCCAGAGATAAGATCTCTTCCGAACGACCGTGGACAACCTCGATCAGAGATAAGATCTCTTCCGAGCGATTGAGATAACCTCGGCTAGAGATAAGATCTCTTCTGAGCGACCGTAGACAACCTCAGCTAGAGATAAGATCTCTTTCAAGCGACCGAGTCAACCTCGGCTAAAGATAAGATCTCTCCGGAGCGATCGTGGATAACCTCGGTCAGAGATAAGATCTCTTCCGAGTGACCGTGGATAACCTCGGCTAGAGATAAGATCTCTCCCGAGCGACCGAGTTAATCTCGATCAGAGATAAGATCTCTCCCAAGCGACCGTGGATAATTTTGGCTAGAGATAAGATCTCTCTCGAGCGACCGAGACAACCTCGGCCAGAGATAAGATCTCTTCCGAGCGACCGTGGACAATCTTGGCCAGAGATAAGATCTCTCCCAAGTGAACCTCGACCAGAGATAAGATCTCTCCTGAGCGACCATGGACAACCTCGACTAGAGATAAGATCTCTTTCGAGTGATCGTGCACAATCTCGGCTAGAGATAAGATCTCTCCCGAGCGACTGAGACAACCTCAGCTAGAGATAAGATCTCTCCCGAGCGATCGAGATAACCTCAATCAGAGATAAGATCTCTTCGAGCGACCGTGGACAACCTCGGCCAGAGATAAGATCTCTCCTGAGCAACCATGGACAACCTCGTCTAGAGATAAGATCTCTTCCGAGCGACCGTGTCAACCTCGACCAGAGATAAGATCTCTTCCGAGCGATCATGAACAACCTCGGCTAGAGATAAGATCTCTTCCGAGCGACCGAGATAACCTCGGCTAGAGATAAGATCTCTCCCGAGTGATCGAGTCAACCTCGGCTAGAGATAAGATCTCTTCCGAGCGACCATGGACAACCTCGGCCAGAGATAAGATCTCTCCCGAGCGACCGTGTCAACCTCGGCCAGAGATAAGATCTCACCCGGGCGACCGTGGACAACCTCGGCCAGAGATAAGATCTCTCCTGAGCGACCGAGTCAACCTCGATCAGAGATAAGATCTCTCCTGAGGATCTGGGCGAACTTCGGCAATAAGAGATAAGATCTCCCCCAAGGGTCCGGGCCAACTTCGATAGTAGGAGATAAGATCTCCCCCGAATGACCGCGTCAACCTCGGTCAAAGAGAAGATCGGAGCCAATCTCGATCAGAGAGAAGATCGGAGATAACCTCGGTCAGAGAAGATGTCTCCCGAGCACCCATATTAACCGTGGCTGTAAGAGAGGAGATCTCCCCCGAGTCAGTCTCGATTGCTGAAGGCAATATCGCCCCCTGGAGGAGCTCAACCCCCGACCTCGACCGCATAAGACGAGATCTACTTCAACCTCGACTGGAGATGAGATCTCCTCCGGGCTTCAACTTCAACATCAACTTTAGCTGGAGATGAGATATCCCCCGAGCTTCGATTTGAATCAGCATGGAGTCCAGAAGAGAACTTCGGCAGTCGCCTTTTCTGCACTCCCTTCGAGTTTCGAACTCGAAAGTGAGAGGACTATTATTGGAGATAAACCCCGCTGCTACTGAAGTCCAGTTTGATCCTCAGTCTAATGCAACCAATAGCCGTGGAAGAGCTTCAGCGGACGGGTCTTAGCCATACCCCTTCAGCCGGTCGAACTCCTCAGTGGCCGAGCTCCTTCGGACTCTCAACGGTCGGACCGAACCCCTACAGCTGGCCGAACTCCCAACGGTCGAGCTCCTTGGACTCCCAGCGGTCGAGCTCCTTCGAACCCCTTCAGCCGGTCGAACTGCTTAGCGATCGAGCTCCTTGGACTTCCAACGGTCGGACTTTAGCGAAACTCCTCAACAGCCAAGCTTCAGTCGGACTTCCGCGAGAGCCAAACTCTCTCTGCGCCCTTCCAGCCAGACGCCTGCAAGAGCCAAACTTCCTCCAAGCTTCTCCTTTGGTCAGACTTCTTCGGGAGCTGGACTCATCCCAAACATCCTTCGGTCGGACTTCTTCAGGAGCCGGACTCCTCCTAGACACCCCCTTCGGTCTGCCGAGCTCCTACCGAACTCTCCAGCGATCGAGCCTTAGCCGCGCATCTCCAGCCAGACACCTACGAGAGCCAAACTTCTTCCGAGCTTCCTCTTCTGGAGTCCGAACTCCTCAAAATGGGTACACGTCAAAGTCCCTCAACCCTTCATTCGACTCCGAGCGGCTCAGTATCAAGACAGCTGCAGCCATCACCATCAGTCCGCCGCAAGCGACAGCGATCCGCTATCAGGCGGCGATGGTTGTCACCATCAACCCACTGCAGACGGTGCCTTTTCCTGGTACTGACTCCGTCGGACCTCGAGTGGCCCGTCAGTATGCGGCTACAGCTGTCACCATCAAGCTTCACCTATAAAAAGGACCCTCCTGATATGCTAACTCTAATCTCTGATCTCTAAGCTCTAAGCTCTCCTCTTCTTCTCTAAGCTCTGTGGAACTCATTTTCGAGCACTCCATTCATTTTGGTTAGAGCTGATTTGATCGTCGGAGGGTTCTGCCAGAGCTACCTCCCATCGACTCCGAATGAGACTTTATTTTGCAGATCCTGACGGTGACCTCGTCCATCTCTATTTCAGCTAATTTTGGCGATAATCAAATTCTGCGTCAACAAGCTCTATTGGTAACTATACAAGCATAAGAAATACAAAAGCAACTTCCTGTAACTATCCACTAATCCCACGTTCTCGTAATGAAAAAGGGATTCATGCATTTTATTAAAATAAAAAGATAATTGGTCATAACTCGTAAATCATCCAACCTAAATAAATACATTGATTGAACTATTAAAATAATGATAAGCGATTAGAGAAATGCCCCACGAAGCATCAGAAAAATTAAGATCATAGCATATTTAACATGTTCAAGGAATTGAAGTGAATTTTTATAATAATTATATTTCATTCATAGAGAAAAATTTCGACATGATATAATACAATCAAGTGCAATTAATTTGTTATGGAATGGGAACTGCTGTCTCCAAAGAGAGAAAAAGAGAACCATCTAATTAAGCTGGCCTCTTGAGCAGCAATATGCGGAGCTACTCATGAAACCAAGATCTTGCCAAGATAATCGAATATTTCAACTCCAGTCCAATCATAAAACTAGCCATCCCAGCGACGCATGGCTTGTAAAACGAGCCCAAGCCAAAAAAATGTTTTCGACTCACAGAACAACGTATTAGCATATGCCTGGTTCGAGATTTAACTCATTCAAGTGAGTCATGTATGGAGCTCTGACACTTGACCTTGCTTGTCTTGTAGCTGGCTCAGAATTGAAGCTTGGATGCGTAATTTTGAGCCCAAAGTGGCCCAACGAAGGCGGAACAACCCAAGTCTCCAGCCCTTTTCCCACTAATCCTTATATTCAACAAATAATTTTTTGCGCAAATCCCTTGCCTTATCGATACTTATCTTTCCATTAGTTATCTATGGAAAACATGAAGAACTAGATAAGATCAGAACTAGGAAGTACGAGAATTTCAAACTAACGTAATCGCATAGCATCACATGTCATCAAAATCCCAAAATTGGTCCATGACGTTACAAGTGCGGCGTAATGTTTTGTCCATTGATCACTCTCATCTACAGATACTAAACAAAAGAGCTCCGCTACCACGTTGCCTGATTTGCCCTCAGTGGTTCACGGGAGGGTCCGCGTGTCCTTCCAATCTTTTGGGCCTGAGGACTCATGGAAAAAGAAAATAATAATTTTTTTTAAAAAGATATTTAATTAATTTTTTTTTAAAAAAAGGGAGAATATGAATTTTAAATTTTTTTATAAAATAAAAATTGATGATCTTTTTTTAAAATAATTTTTAAATTTATAAATTATTGGTATAGTTAATTATCATTAGCTACGTGGTAGCATTGGAAATATTATTAATTTAATAATATAATGATAAATGCGGTGACTATCAATTAATTGAATCTAAGTCAATTAAGTATCGATCTAGAACTCTAGCTAATCTGCATCAATAGGATATTAAGTATAAGCTAGTCATTACTTTATAAATAGCCATATCGGCAATACACCATATAAACAAGCCATATCGGTAAATTATCATCCTTATGATCATGTCAGTGGGCTCAACAACTTGCTTAAACTCTGTTACGAAATAAGATTAGTTTTCAATCATCATGCAGACAGTAATTCATGCAAAGATCAGTAATTCACCATCTTGAATATCAATAATTTACTGTCCTGATTGTTTTCATTTGACCAATATTTGAGAGTATTTTTATGTCGAGATCGGATTATTACCGACCTCGCTAGCAATCGATCCATCAGTAGCACTATCTTAAGACAAGATCAGGTAAAGATCGATCCACTAACATAATATTTAACTCAAATCGAAAAGAATCAAGAATTATTTTATTTTAGTATAGCTATCTTCTAGTTAAACTATAGTTATCTTTCAGCTATTCTACGGCCAGTTTCTATATGAGCTAATGGCCCACAGTTATTATCAAGCTAGTAAGTTCGTTATAATACACTAATAGTCTAACAAATTCTAACTGATCTGAAAGTTGACACTTCATTGAAATCTGTTTTCGATTTTTTCATTGAAGAAAGATCAAACTTTTTTATACTCAAATTCTATTTTCTTGCCTTCTAGTTTTTCATTTCCACCATCTATTCTTAAGACCTCAACTAACTTAGATATCAGAAGATCTTAAATCAGAGGATATCCCACTGATTTTTAAGACTTTTTTACAAATTAATTTGCGATCTATATTGGCTCAACCTAAATCGGCTTTTCAATGATTTAAAATCTTGCTGCAACATGAATAAAATATGATAATAATAATTTTATAAATATATGATTATGGAACATATAAATTTTTAAAAATATTATTTAAAATATTATCTTTTAGATATTAATATAATTTAATATTAATATTATTCTAATATTTATATTAATATAATATTATATTTAACATTATATTTATATTTTTGTTAATAAATTTATTATATTAATATAATATTTATATCTTTGTTAATATATTTATATTTATATAATATGATATTATTATTTATAAAGTTTGAAAGAAAAAAAATATAATATTATGTATATTAAGAATATAATAATTATTTATATAATTTTTTTTAAAAAGTGATTCTTAATTAAATATAAATTATTTTGTAATGAGCTATTTTATTACGATGAGTTGACAATGTTAAAATCATATCTCTAAAAATATTTTTTTTTAAATTATTTTTTTTAAAAAAATCATGAGAGTAAAAAAAAAAACTCTTCACACGAACTAAACGAATGCTAAATGTCTAATTCACCCTCAACGGTTCACCGAGTGACCGAGTTACAGATTGTTCGGTAGAGTCCAAGTAGCAATTCTGGTGAAGATGATGGCATACCCCACCACGCGCCCCCCACCCCCCGCCCCCCCCCGCGCCGCCTCCCTCAAAAAAAAAGAAAAGAAAAAGAAAAAAAAGATTTTTATTTTTATTTTTTTAAAATAAAACTAATCCCACTCCGCTTAAACCCACAACCCCCCACCAACCCAGCCCCACTCCACCCCCACCCCCCAACCCCCTTCTCTCTGCCTTCCTCTCTCGCACAAGGCCAATGTTACCCGGGTCGCTTGGATCATCGCATAATCAATCTCTACCACTTCCTTCCCTCCTCCTTTAAGGGCCAAGAATTTGCGCCTCTTTTCCATATTTTTTGGGGTCCTTCCAAGAAAGGAATCAATGCTTTCCGAGTCATGTTTCCTCTCGGCTCGGTGATGCTTTTGCTAGTTCCGTGGTTGTTAAGTGGTAATCCCAAAGCCTCTTTTATTTTAAACTGTTTTCCCAACTTATCCCATCTTATCCCGTGAAGACATGAAGGGGTTTTTTTTATGGGTTATGTCGACATCATGAGTTGGATTCCCTTTCACGATTTCCATTTCTTTTTAGCCCTAACGGGTTTCCAATGTTATTCACTCTTTTTTTTTTTTTTTTAACGTAACTTTATCTGTTAACTGATGCCTGAGTGATGTTCTGATGTATACTCCACCATTCCAGTTAGCCTTTGTAACTATCGGTTTTTAATATTTTCTTAATAATCCATAGCTTGTTTGGTTTGTAAATCCTACTCGTTATTTAATCTAGTTTTGTAGTGGTTAATTAACCTATTCTCTGTCTACCCTATCATCTGGGTCTATGCCGGCCGTTTTTTGTTTTGGATTATAATTGTTGTCTTCCACGTTGTCAGCGATCGGATAATGGGCGACCAGTTTTGTTGCCGTAGGAAGGGGCAGGAAGAGGAAGCGGTAAAGTATCTTAGAGCTTGAGGTCTGTTTAATGATTCAGTTTCTCTTCAATTTTTGATTTGAGCAAAAGTTGGTGTAATTGGGTTTCAGATCTCGTGTTTTCATGCCGTCTACTGATTACAATGGTTTGTTGTTGGTGTGAGATTGTGACTCATTTTTTCTTTCCTAATTGAAGCAGTTGAAGGCGAGAAGGGCTGATGGCTGAAGTAGCTGGGCCTCGATTATACAGCTGTTACAATTGCCGAAACAATGTTGCCCTTCATGATGATATCATTTCCAAAGCTTTTCAGGTGAAGCTTTCACATCACTCTGCTTGTATGTTATGCGATTTAGGATTTCTCCTTCAAATTGCTTCTTTTCATCTATACTGTGTGTTCAGTGCGATAGTGCAGCATAAATTATTGGATATACAAATGGAGCAAATGAACTAACCCTATTGAAGATTGCAAAAGTAGAGAAAATATATAGGATTCAAATAAAAGGAAGTTTTGCTAATTTTGCATATTTGCATCATATTTGCTTTTGTTAATTTGAATAAAAAATTGAGAATGATATGGTCTGTGTTCTGCCACCTAGAAAAGATATAGGATTCAAATAAAAGGAAGTTTTGCTAATTTTGCATATTTGCATCATGTTTGCTTTTGTTAATTTGAATAAAAAGTTGAGAATGATATGGTCTGTGTTCTGCCACCTAGAAAAGATATACGATTCAAATAAAAGGAAGTTTTGCTAATTTTGCATATCTGCATCATGTTTGCTTTTGCTAATTTGAATAGAAGTCGAGAATGATATGGTCTGTGTTCTGCCACCTTCGAAAATGGTCTCAGGGGAGAAATGGGCGTGCGTTTCTGTTTTCTCACACAATGAATATAGTTGTGGGGCCGAAGGAGGATAGGCAGCTCATGACAGGATTGCATACGGTTGCTGATATCTACTGCTGTGATTGTCATGAATCGTTGGGCTGGAAGTATGAAAGAGCATATGAGGAGACACAGAAGTACAAAGAAGGGAAGTTTATTCTTGAGAAGTCAAAGATTGTGAAGGAGAACTGGTAGCTCCCACCTGTGGGTGCTGTGGGTGCAGTACTGCGGTGTTGGTAAAACTTCTGAATGCAAGTGCCTTTCTCTTGTGATATGATCCTTTTGAGTGATTTCATGTTTCCAAATATTCATCTCGTACAAAATGGTTCAATGAAAGTTCCAGTACTGCTTCTTGTCATATCTTGCTGCCATGCCAATGCCATTTGTAGAGATTGTGTACTGGAAACTGTTATTCTTCTTTTGAATAAATCACAAGTTCATACATATGGATCATGTGTCCCATGGTTACTTAGCATCTATAGGACTGATGAACTACTCTTGAATCATAAATCTCATACATATATTGTTTCTTTTTCTTTTTCTTTTTTTTGGTGAAGAAATTATATATATTGTTTCAACATCATAAAAAGCAAGATTATCTCATTCAAAAACTGCTTTTTGGGAGTAAGGATGCCATTAAGAAAATGATAAACTTGTCTCATAATGAGTTCTTTGCTTGTCATATAACTAACATGGATTCTTATTTATTAACTGTTGAACAGGTAAAAAGCATTGGCTAGCTTTTAAATAATAAGAAGATCTGGCACAAATGTCAAAGAAGGATTCTTAATTAATGTCTCATGTACAATGGGAATGATTCATTGATTATGGCTATAGTCATACGATCTTTCTAAACTTTAGGAACATCTGATGTTTCTTCTTAAATTTATACCGTTAACTATCTTTTCCCATGATTTATTGAGACTTCATAATGAAAACGTTTTCCCCCATATCATTCAATTTCTACCTTTTTCAGTCAATAGATATTGGGATTGCAGGATCTATGGGCTCCCACGATTTCTTCAACTTCTTCATCTCTGTTTCATCTCTTCAACCTACCCATGCACATGGGAGTTATCACAAAGATGAGCTGATTGGCCATCCAAGCATGCTTATATATTGCGATTTTGCAGCATATCTACCATGTCAGATCTCTTTTATTTACCATTAGCCTTTTGCCGAAATATGAACTTGCCGAACTGCTTATAAACCTGAACTTTGTGACAATTATTATTTATGACCTTCTAGAATCTAAGATTCCCTTTAATCCCATAGAAATGGCAGTGGAAAAGGTTGTTCAACTTAGCACAACTCTTGCCAATCCTTTGATTCGTTGCTTCACTCTCCCGATACTGAAAGCAGACACAGGTTGGTTAAACATGAAACCGGAAAGCTTTACTAGGAAGCCCAGTTTTCATTCTATCTGTCCCCACTAAAGTTTCATGGATTTTTGCTTCACTGAGTTCTTAGTATCACCAGGAGATATGCCCTTATACGTGAACAAGATTTGTTGGCATCTTCTCTGTTTCTATTATTCCTCATTTATCATCACGCAAATACTTAAGAATCAATTATCCAATCTTTCTTAAAATATCTTTCATCGGAAGTAAAATCTTTGATCAAGCTTTGCATGATCAGGGAGACAATGGCAATGTGAGTAAAGTGGTGGAGCTCTGTCCATGGAGAAAACTGATGTCCATGCAAATGATCACTTTTTCTTTAAATTTTGATATATATGTCATGGTTAATCAACTTATATTTGACGGTTGTTATTATCTATCAGAAGATAATAAAGTGAAATTTTGAACCCTTTTGGTATGCAGAAATCATCAATCATTATTCGATCCCTTGGTCCAATTTACATCACATGTTATTGGTCTAAGAATTTTTTGGTATAATGTGCTGAATGGAGAGAAAGTACACAATCTTTTGTCAAATTTACCCCACTTATTGACATTTATGCTTGTTGATGCAGGTCTTGAACTTTGGTAAAGCGAAGAGTTTAAGTTAAGATTTATAAGTAGCTGTCTTTGTTCCATGTTGTGATTATCACATCTTATGCGATTGCTGGTTGTCTTTTAATCTGAGCCATTTCCTTTAAAAATCTTCTGGTGCCTAATTCAATATCCTTTACCAATAAGTATTATCCTATTTCATATTGAATTTGGTTGTTAGTGTATACTGAAGAAAGATCGGCTCCCTTAAAGTCAACTTCTTAAGTATGTTTGTTACCTTTGAAAATTGACCAATGTGCAACTTTATGTGAATACCTAGGCCTTTCACATAATTCACATTTTGCACCCTTTTCTTCATTGACATAACTCTGCATAAGGCCATTGATTAGTTGTTTGAGCAATTCCATTGGACTCATGATATATGAAGTAGCTGAGAAGACAGCTTATGGTCATGAGTATCACCAAGAAACAAGTTGTTCAACTGCTGATTTACTTGATAGCGTAGAAGCTTCAACATTGCAAATTTGATCATTCCGAGTGAAAGAAATTGTGATCCAACAATGAAATACGAGTATGGTTGTTTTGGTAATTATGAAAGTTGCCTTTGTCATGAGCAATGTCTTGCACCAAATTCTTGAAAGATTCACCAATCTTCAGTCCAGAGTTTACATTGCCACAATTCTTCTCGCATTTTACTATTTATTATTAGTCGTCAATGATGAGAATTATGTAATATATGATTTAAGCCAAGGTCTTATTACCTGCTTATTGTTCTGAACAGGAAATAACTTTTTATGAGCTTAAAAAAGGCTTCTTTCTTTTAGGATCCGTCATGATTACTTAGTCCAACTTATTTGGTAGAGCCATGTTCATGTCTTGAATCAGTTGCACGGACCTCCCAGATGTTTTGTGATTTCTTGTTTTGGTTACAGTCTGTTTCCTTATTTAACAATAACAAAAGTTATCCTGGGTAATAATTGATTGAAGTGACAGAACTGATTCAGGAAAGATCATTGTAGTTCTATATCACATGCCTTATTTAGTATTTGTTGATGGGATCATTTGCATGGTCCTTGTTTTGTTATGACATCTGCTTCCAATTGCCTTTTTCTTGTGGTGGGTTGATTTTATCTCCCCATGCATGACTTTCTGTGTAAAAGAAAAAACCTATCTGCATTTTGTTTTACTATTTCAGTTAGATTTTAAGATATCATTGGTCACCAAATGTGATGCTGGAGTTCAATTCGTGATCAGTATCATAGGGTGAATCATAGAAAATCGCAAATCAAGTTCTTTATTATGTATGTATTTAATTGATTTTCAGGATCTGAGAATTGGATGGATGAATCTCAGACGGTTTTCCAGCATCTGTTATCCTCTTTAGTTTCTTTTTTTCTTTTTTTTCTTTTGTGTGCAGAAGATTGAATTAAAGTGGTCCAGCCCTAGCAAATTCAAACTTTTGTCATGAATCCAAACGACATCTTGTATAATATGTAGCAGCAATCCTGAGTGCTCTAACTCAACAGCTGAGGGAGGTATTGTTGCTGATTAACCTTCATTCCTCTTCATCTTATATTTTTGACTGCATACTAATTGACGGGAACATCTTACATCCCGTGTAGAGCAGCTTCAAGGAGCTTGATCCGTTGTCATAACCTTAGTGGTTGTACTTTCACTGGATCAGGCAGACATGCCGGGTATCAAAATGGCAGTTGATTTGAATGGTTTTTTTGAAGTACAGAGTTGCAGCTCGCTTGACTGCTGCTTTTTCTAAATGATGCACTGGTGTATGGCAGTTGGGAGACGAATGAAGTCATTTGAGGAAGTTTTGCTTCTTATTAGGTTACAGCACTATATGGCAGTCCCTTATGGTATTCCAGTGGATGCAATACTCTAATTATTTTGTTATCATTTCCAGCATATCTCTCCAAGATCATTTTTCCTCCATAAAGCAAGAGACATGGTAAATTAAAAGCACATCCAATAATGGCTGTACCGGCCATATTGGAAATTGGGATGCTTGATTGTCTAGATGATGCTTTGCACGCTTGAGAGCTATGGAACAGAGGAAGGTTTGGGATGACCCTCCCTATCTAAAATGATTGATTGGAAGATCTCAAAGTTGCGTTATATTTTCCTTTAGGTCCCTTTGGATTGTTGTGTCTATTTTCATCTCCTTGTTTCATACTTCTGTTAGACCCCTTTTAAAGGCATCTCGTTTTTTTTTGTTAAACTTTTGACGACATCTCATTGGTAGCATATTCAAGCATGACAAGCAGAAAGCTGTGTACTTTATTGAGCATGATTCACAGAAAGGTATCTGTTATAGGACCAAGTGAGGGAGGGGACACATTATCCATTAGTGGTTGTACGGGTGCTTGCTTCCTTTCTACCATGAATCTTGGTTCCTTGTACTTAATGAAAACCAGTACGTAATCCATGCTTCAGGGTGGAATTTAATAAAAATAAAAATAAGTTAAAATATTTTATCAACATAATTTTTTTTTTTTTGTATAACATAATTTATAGTATTTTATTAACTAATGAATCTATATCTATGCTAATTTTCATCTTTGATAATATTTTTATTTAAACTAAAAATATAAATATTAAAAAATTTTATAAGGTATTACTGGATTGAAACGGTTTTCTAATAAAAAATAATTAAAAAAATAAATAATAATATTTAAAATTAAATTATCGTTGGTATAATTTTTTTATTCTTATTCCATCATTTTGAATTCATGTCACAAATGAAATCCAATGACATTTTTTTTTGAATAAAAGTCCAAAGCGCAAAATATATAAAAAATTTTTATTGTATAATATAAATATACGAACAACATAAATGCATTAAGGTCATAAAAAAAGTATTCAATAAAGATAAAAATAAATAAGGTACTTGCAATAATGTTTTTCGTATTAATTTTTTTAATTTAAGTTCAACTCTAAATTGATTCTTAGTTAAACTAACAATATATTCAAATTGAATTTAAAAAATATAAATAAACTTTATATTTTAATCTAACTTGGGTTATTGATTTTTCGAGCTCAATTTATAGAATAGCACTAAACTGATTCGACCCAATGTCTTCATCAGTTCCTAACTCAAAAATTTATTATTAAATCTTAAAATCAATCAATAAATATAATTCATAATTTTAAAATTATTTTTTTAATTATCAATTTTTTGAAACTAAACACACACATGCATACATATATCATACATCCAAAATGACTAACTTTACTTATCAATCTTTGCATATTTTTAGACCACATATAATAAATTTAAATACTTTTATATATTTTAATATAGAATCTAAATTTAATTTTAAAAATAAAAAAAGTAATGAATTAAGATTTTCTAATTAATATAATATATTTTATTTTTTTTAATTTTTTCATATTTTTCATTTGCATAAAATAAATCAAGATATTTTTCATATTTGTACGTAAATTTTAAAAATTATGTCAAAAAATTATATTAAAATATAATATATATAGATCTAAAAATATAATTGATGAATTGCATCCGATGCTATAATGGGCTCAGCAAGGCCAGCCAGATGATTTTTTAGGATATTTAATTTATTTTAAATTTTAATAAAATTTTTTAAATAATACTTTATAGGATTTGGAATTGATTTAAAATTAAAAATTAAAAATTATTTGAATTTGAAATTAATCTCTTGCAAATTTGAATCTCATTATTAAGAGGGTGGGAGGATTTGATCCATATTCGGAAGAAATTATTAGGTAGACTTATTCTACCGTAGGCAAAGTATTTATGAATTTTGATTGATTTTTTTTATTTTATGGTCAATTATGTTCAACTTAGATTACCAATTAATGAAAAATAACCGATGTGTGAAGTTTTTATTGACTTTGCCTATGGTTCTACCTAATAATTTTTTCATATTCGGCCGTCCTAGGCCTCCCATCTGGTCGAGGCTCCTGAGAATTGAAGGAAAATACTTTCTCCGCTTGTGGTGATTTACAAATGCATGGGCTCGGACGAAAAATCTGCACAGTCTTATAATTTTTTTTCGTTCGAGCCCGTACTTTCATGAATCACCATGGGCGGTGTCCCGAGAATTAAAGAAAAATATTTTTTTTTCGTCTGTGGTGTAGCTACGTGGATACTACCCACGGTGTAGAAAGCATTTTTCGAAAGCTGAAAAAGGACATGAAGTACTCAATACAAAACAAGAAGTACTCAATACAAAATCCTAGTTGTGCGGACACTGCTCGTGATATAGAAAGCATTTCTACATAATTGAAAAAGGATAGGAAGTACTCAACACAAAACCCCAGTCGTCATCTAAGCTACCCTGTTCGGTCGCTCCAATTCTCCCACTTGGTTTGGAGTCCCGAGGATAGAAAAAATAGAAGAAATAATGGGTCCTAAGGATGGAAAAAATAGACGAAATAGTGGGGGAAAGCATTTGAGTCATGAGGAGGGAGAAAATATAGAAAAATCAACAAAGAAAAAAAATTAAAGGTAAGATCTTTCTCCATATTTATGATTATTTTTTTTCTCCTTTTTTTTTTTTCATTCATTATTTTTTCAAAGATTTGTGGGAAAGGAGAGTGCTTGAGAGATATTAGAGGGGTTTCTTAGATTCCGATTGAATTTTTTTTCTCAAGTGGGATTTTGTACGAGTGGTGGCGGTGTGAGTTGGTTACTTCGAGGTTTTGAGAGCTAATTTTAGTAGAAGCATGACATTTTGTAAGATTGGGGATTCTTGATCGGAAGGATTCTTCTTTAGGTACAAAATTTTCAATATATGAGATAACGATGTGGGGGCTATCTGATGGTCGATGGATGTGATGGTAGAGATGAATGGAGAGCACTGTATAATTTTTATGAAAAAAAAGAAGAGCTCAAAACCCATAATAACATCCTCTCCGATGCGTCTCCATCCATCGTTGCCATGGGGGAAAACATTACCCAGGGGGGGGGGGCCTGCATTAATGGCAGAGGTCTTTTAAAGGCAAATATAGAGAACAAAAAGAGTGGAAAAGATTTAGAAGCTATGCTGCTTCGAGATGATGGTACTTGTATATAATTCAACATAAAAATAATATAATTAATTTTTTGTGGTGTTTAACCGTATCTGTCAAGTTTGGTCTAAATTGAAGTCATGGATCTGATTCACTCAAGTTTCTTCATTTTTTTTTTTGTTAGATATTATGTTTTTAGCCTGATGGAACAAAAAGAGTGGAAAAGATTTAGAAGCTATGCTGCTCCGAGATGATGGTACTTGTATATAATTCAACATAAAAATAATATAATTAATTTTTCGTGGTGTTTAACTGTATCTGTCAAGTTTGGTCTAAATTGAAGTCATGGATCTGATTCACTCAAGTTTCTTCAATTTTTTTTTTTGTTAGATATTATGTTTTAGCCTGATGCTCATGTGAATCCAATATGTTAAATTTGTTTTTACTTTTTATATCTTATGAACCATGACAACAATTGCATTTATCTTATCCAATTTTTACATTGAATTATGTGCCAAGTGCCATCATCTTCAAGCAGCATAGCTTCCAAATTTTTTCCACTCTTGTTCTCTATATTTTGCCTTTAAAAGCTGCACCTCTGCCATTAATGCCGGTCCCCCCTTACCCCCTCACCCCGACTTCCCATGCCCGGTTCCCCCCAGCCCCCCCGTTTTTTTTCCCCCTGAGGAGACATGCAAATCTAGATAAGTTTGACAAAGTCACCCTTTTTTTTTTTTTTTTTTTTTTTTGATATTTTACATTTAATAGGCCTTTGAAACAAATACTTCTACTTGAATTCTAAATATGAGGAAATAAGGGCAAACTAACTAAGATGAACATGGCAAAAGGAAGGATGTTGAGGTAGATGACTGATAAGACAACTTTGGTATTCAAAAAAGGAAACATGGATGAAGGCCTTTAAGAAATGATTTATAGAAGCTTAAGTTGCCAAAAAATCCAAAGATTGATAGGAGTTGTTTCCTTCTCAATTAACTGAAAATTCTTATACCATACTGATAAGGCAAAGTATTATTTTCATTCAATATGCTCTTAGAGACGATTTTGTCGTCGTAGTTTTGATTCGAGCTTTTCTCATTAACTCTAAGATTGCATTTAGTACATTATCACGCAGTAATAATTTAAATTATCTGATAATCTGAATTACCTGTAATCTGGATAGATTGCCAGTAATATTGATTACCGTATTTGGTACACACAGGTAATATTATAGTAAAATTATTGAAAATCTAAATTGACATATTTGGTATGACAATTTGATTATTGGTAATATAACATCAAATTTTTAAAATATTCTCAAATCAAATTTATTAAAAATCACACCATATGTACAAAATATAAATATATATAATATATAATATATTATATTCTAATATATATTTATATTTATAATATATATTATAATATATTTTTATTATATTATCATATATTATTATATTATCATATTATAATATATAATAATAATAATAATAATATTTTTATTATAATATAACATAATATTACATTATATAATTTTATATTTTTAATATAAATATATATTATATATTATAATATATAAATATAATATAATATAATATTATTATAATATATTTCTTATGATATTATGATATTATTATATTATAATATTATTATAATATATTAGTATAATATTTTATGATAATATTATATAATATAATATTATGTTATTATATTTTATAATATAACATAATAATATATTATCTAATATTATTATATTATATAAATTATATTTATAATATAAATATATATTATATTATATATTATAATATATATTATATGTATATATTATATTCTAATATATATTTATATTTATAATATATATTATAAAATATTATTATGATAGAATATAATATTATATTATTATAATACATTATTATTCAAATAATAATATTATAATAATATAATATAATATTATATTATATTATAATAATATCATAATATAATATAATATAATATTATTATATTTATAATATAAATATATATGTTATGTATTATATATTATAATATATTATATATAATATATTATATTCGAATATATCTTTATATTATGATATACTAATATAATATAATATAATATAATATTACATAATATTATATTAGTATAATATATTATTATTATATTATTATATATTACTATATTATAATATTATTATAATATATTATTCTTATAAGATATCATTATATTATTATTATAATAATATTTATAATATAATATTATGTTATAATATTTTTATAATATTATATTATATTATATTATATTTTTTATGAGAATATTTTCGTTCAAATATATCATCATCAGATTATCAAATATTTAATAATTTAGATAGTTATCTCGTCTATTGGTAATTCAGATTATCTCATGAGATATTGAATTATTAACTTAAAAAATATATTAAATATGATAATATGATAAATTTTTTTAAAATTATCAGTAATCTCTACCAACGCAACCCAAAGAAGTCATTCAGAAGCGACGGGCATAGAAAAAAAAGCACATCTCTTTTGTTCAGACTTGGTTTCGGGTCTGTCTGGATTGGTCATTAAAACATTGGCTTGAGACCGGTTTTCGTGGCGGCCTGGCTGGTCCCAGTCTTGGTCGAGGCTTGCCAACACCCCAAGTCCCCCAAGCCGAGGAAATCTCCGTTTAGGGTTTTGTTACGTACTTGAAGAGAAATCAAGAAGAAGTACATGTATGAGCATTCTGGATTCTTGTCGTCCAAACTATTGTTAAATCGTAATACGCTGTGATATAGAACGAAGCTTTCCAACTTTCAAGGTAGAGCCGCCCATTTTTCCCTTCTCATAAATAATCAAACAAAAATCATCAGGAAAGGAGGAGTTTTTAAAGGTAGTTGTCGGCAATGGAATTCTGTCCGACATGTGCGATGTTGCTGCAGATCGAGCCCGCAAACACTGGGCGGAAGCTGCGGCTTTTCTGCCCTACCTGCCCTTACGTCTGCCCCATCGAGAACAAGGTGAACAGCCTCTCTTTCTGCTCCTCCTCTCACGGATTCTTTCATTCTTTTATCTCTCTTCCGTCATTCCCTCTTACATAACTTTGCTTGGGCTTGGCTTAGATCGTTAAGAAGGAGCATCTGGTAAAGAAAGAATTGGAGCCCATCTTTAGTGGATCGGATGCCATGAAGTTTGCTCCGAAAACCGGAAGTAAGTACTTCTGAAATTGGTTTCGTTAATGGTTTTTGGAATGATTGCTTTTCTTTTTCTTTCCGCTTTGCTTTCTGTAATCAGAGTTGGATCAAGAAAGCATTTCCGGACATAATGTTTCTTGTCTTAGGGCATGTGCTGATATACGTTTGCTTCTCCGTCTTCTTGGGTGCGAGTGCTTCTAACATAATGATTTCAATACCAACAAAAACTTTCTTAATCCCCAACCCACAAGAAAAAAGAAGGGAAAAGAGAAAATTTTTAGTACTTAGGGAGTTTTTGTTGGAAATGAATAAACTTAATTGTGCATGAAATCATGTTATTTGGTGGTTAAAGAAGCTATTGGTATTCCCAAGAGATATTGTTTCAAGAAAAGATATTGGAATTAGTAAACTAAATTAATATTATCTTGTTATTAGCAATGGCTTTTGGTGTTTTCTATGAAATATACTTAGAATTCCTCTCCATGTATGAAACCAAAGTATCATTCATAAATATGACTCTTGGTATTTTGTGTAGAGGATAGTTAAAGAATTATTTCATTCTTTATATAAAGGAATGTATTTTAGTCATTTTATATCAAGTGAGTTGAAAGTATATGATATAAAGATATAGTTCTCCTCTTCTAAAGAGCTCTCCTTTCTTCATTTCTAGTGAGAAATACCATCATACTCCTCTCCTCCTCTATCCACTCCTAGCAAAGTGGTATCAGAGCTTGATCATGGCTACCGGAGTGCTTCTCATTCCTCATCTTGGCAACAACTTTGAAAATTGGAGTATTCAAATGAAGGCATTACTTGGCTCCCAAGATATCTGGGAGATAGTAGAGAAGAGATATGCTGGGCCCCAAGATGATAACAATATCCCAGCAAACCAAAGGACAACAATCGCAGAGCTTCAGAAGAAGGATAAAAAGGCTCTCTTCTTAATCTACCAAGGTCTAGATGAGGCTGCATTTGAGAAGGTTGCTAGTGCTACCAACTCCAAGGAAGCATGGAAGATTTTACAAAATTCTTACAAAGATATAGAAAAAGTAAAGAAGGTTCATCTCCAAACATTGAGAGGTGAGTTCAAAGCTTTGCAAATGAAGGAGTCTGAAGTTGTGTCAGACTATTTTACAAGGGTGTTGACCATTGTGAACCAATTGAGGAGGAACGACGAGATACTTGATGACAATCGGGTCGTGGAGAAAATCCTACGATCTTTAGACCACAAATTTGATTATGTTATGGCGGCCATTGAAGAGTCCAAAGACTTAGACGCCATGACGGTAGATGAGCTTATGGGTTCGCTTCAAGCCCATGAGCAAAGAATACTAAAGAGAAAACAAGAGCCATTAGAGCAAGTTTTACAAAGCAAGCTCTCTATCAATGATAAGGAGTCAAAGGACGAAAGTAGTCAAAGAAGCCGCGGTCATGGCCGAGGACGTAGTTGTGGTAGAGGCCGAGGTGGAGCCTATGGTCGTGGTAGAGGCGGTGGTGACCACAACAATATTGAGGAAATCAACCAAAATCATGGAGGAAGAGGACAAAGAGGTCGAGGCCGAAGGTATGACAAAGGTCAAGTTCAATGTTACAATTGCAACAAATTTGGGCATTACTCTTTTGAATGCTACTCTAATCAATCTAATCAAGTTCATGAAAAAGCCAATTATGCCAAGAAGGAAGATGATGGAGATGACGTGCTTCTACTAGCACGAAAAGGAGGAGAAGCTACCAATCAAAATATGTGGTACTTGGATTTCGATGCAAGTAACCACATGTCGGGGCACAAAGAAATCTTCATGGAGCTTGATGAATCGGTAAATGGCCATGTCTCATTTGGAGATGCTTCCAAGGTAAAGGTGAAGGGCGTCGATAAGATACTTATTTAACTCAAAGATGGAAGCCAACAGTTTATTTTCAATATCTATTATGTGCCTGATATAAAAACCAACATTCTTAGTGTTGGGCAACTCTTGGAGAGAGGATTTGATATGCAATTGAAGGAAGCTTCTACCTAAGGAAACAAAATAAATTGATTGCTCATGTTCCTATGTCAAATACTGCATGTTTATGTTAAACATACATCATGTTATTGCTAAATGTCTAAGTGCATGTATGAAGGATGTTTCTTGGCTTTGGCATTTGCGATTCGGACATGTAAACTTCGGTGCTCTAAAGCTTCTTTCAAGTAAGAGAATGGTGAAGGGGCTGCTCTATATTGATGCCCCTAATAATATATGTGAGGGATGTGTTCTTGGCAAACACCCAAGGAGGAGCTTTTCAAAGAAGTCTTATAATAAAGCAAAAACACCACTTCAACTTATCCACACCGATATTTATGGACCGATCACTCCAAGCTCATTTGGAGGTCGTCGTTATTTTTTAACTTCTATAGATGATTTTAGCAGAAAAACATGGGTGTATCTCTTGAAGGAGAAGTCAGAAGCATTTCAAGCTTTCAAGGAGTTTAAAGCTTTGGTGGAGAATCAAAGTGGCTATACCATCAAGGCATTGCGGTCGGATCATGAAGGAGAATTCACATCCAAAGAGTTTGAAGCTTTTTGCAAATCTCATGGGATTTGGAGACTCTTGACCGCACCATACTCACCTCAACAAAATGGTATCGTAGAAAGAAAAAATTGGACTATACTTGATATAGTTCGAAGTATGCTTAAAACAAAGGAGATGTCGAAGGAGTTTTGGGGTGAGGCCGTAAATTGTACGGTCTACTTGCTTAATAGATGTCCTACAAAGAATTTGGAAGAGGTAACGCCACAAGAGGCATGGAGTGGTTACAAGCCTGTTATCTCTCATTTGAAGGTATTTGGATGCATAGCATATGCACATATTCCGGATCAAAGGAGAGGTAAGTTAGATGACAAAAGCTTGCCATGCATCTTCATTGGCTATGATGCAAGATTTAAAGCTTACAAGCTCTGTGAACCAAAGGAGAAAAAAATCATTATAAGCCAAGATGTGGAGTTTCAAGAAGATGGCGTTTGGAATTGGAGTATTAACATAGTGATGATACAAGATGAAGAGCAAATCAAAGAGCAAACTAGAGAGCCAACACCACCTTTATCTCCTACTTCATCGGATGAAGATGGTTTTACACCACTAAAGATAAGAAGCATTCGAGATTTATATGAGATGACAACTCTCCTAAATTTTATCTATCTTTTTGCTATTGAAGAAATAATTTCTTTTGAAGATGCTATCAAAGATGAAAAGTGGAGGAAAGCCATGAACGAAGAGATAAAGCTATAGGAAAGAATGAGACATGGGAGCTCACTTGTCTACCAAGTGGACTTGAACCAATTGGATAAAGTGGGTTTACAAAGTCAAGAAGAATGCACAAGGTGAAGTGGAGAAATACAAAGCACGACTTGTGGCTAAAGGCTACAAGCAAAAGGCCGGGATTGACTACGAGGAAGTTTTTGCTCCCGTTGCTCGAATGGAGACCGTTCGCTTGGTGATTTCTTTGGCAGCTCAAAATAAATGGAAGATTTTTCAACTTGATGTTAAATCAGCCTTTCTAAATGGCTACTTGAATGAAGAAGTGTACATTGAGCAACCCAAAGGTTATGTCAAAAGTGGACAACAAGGCTAAGTGTTGAAATTAAAAAAGGCGCTCTATGGTTTGAAGCAAGCACCTAGAGCTTGGAACTTAAGAATTGATGCATATTTCAAGGCTAATGGTTTTGTTCAATGCCCCAATGAACAAGCTTTGTATGTCAAAAGGAAGGATGGGAATATATTGCTTGTCTCATTGTATGTTGATGATCTTATCTTCACAGGCAATTCAACACAATTAATCAAAGAATTCAAGGAAGCAATGGCGAAGAAGTTCGAAATGACCGACATGAGACTTATGTCCTATTTTCTTGGCTTAGAGGTGAATCAATTAGAAAATGAGATTTTTCTTTCTCAAAAGCACTATGCAAAGAAAGTGCTCAAAAGGTTCAAGATGGAAGATTGCAATCCTATTAGTACACCGGTGGATTATGGTGCAAAATTGTCCAAGAATGATGAAGGCAAAGTGATTGATCCTACACTCTACAAAAGCTTGGTAGGAAGCTTGAGATACTTGATATGTACAAGACCAAACATACTATATGGTGTTGGTTTGGTGAGTCGATTCATGGAGAAACCAAAATCATCTCATTGGAAGGCGGCTAAGAGAATCTTACGCTATATTCAAGGTACTCTAAGTCTTGGCTTATCTATTCTCATTCTAATATTTTTCAACTTGAAGGTTACTCCAATAGTGACTGGGGTAGAGACTTGGATGATCGAAAAAGTACTTCTAGATTTATATTTTTCATGGGTGATACGGCATTCTCATGGATATCAAAAAAGCAATTGGTTGTTACTCTTTCAACTTATGAAGCCGAATATATTGCGGCATCTTCATGTGTTAGTCATACAATATGGCTAAGAAGCTTACTAAAGGAGATTAATTTTGGTCAAAATGAAGCTATACAAATTTACATTGATAGCAAGTTGGCAATTGCTTTAGGAAAGAATCCGGTCTATCATCAAAGGAGCAAACATATAGATGTTCATTTTCATTCAATCCGGGAGCATGTGAAGAACAAAGATGTGGAGCTCATTTATGTAAAAACTCTTGATCAAGTTGCGGATATTTTCACTAAACCACTTGGAGTTGATCTCTTCAATAAATTCAAAGATCTACTTGGTACGAAGAATGGAAGACAATTAAGTTTAAAGGGGGGTGTTGGAAATGAATAAACTTAATTGTGCATGAAATCATGATATGCTATTTGGTGGTCAAAGAAGCTTTTGGTATTCCCAAGAGACATTGTTTCAAGAAAAGGTATTGGAATTAGTAAATTAAATTAATATTATTTTGTTATTAGCAATGGCTTTTGGTGTTTTCTATGAAATGTACTTAGAATTCCTCTCTATGTATGAATTCAAAGTATCATTCATAAATATGACTCTTGGTATTTTGTGTAGAGGATAGTTAAATAGTTGTTTTATTCTCTATATAAAGGAATGTACTTTAGCTATTTTATATCAAGTGAGTTGAAAGTATATCATATAAAGATAAAGTTCTCCTCTTTTAAAGAGCTCTCCTTTCTTTATTCCTAGTGAGAAATACTACCATACTCCTCTCCTCTATCCACTCCTAGCAGTTTTCATATTGTAAAATCTTGGTACTTGAGATACCAAATTCTGATGTCAAATTTTTTTAGCCCTTAGACTGCGGCTTTTATTCATAATGACATGTCTTCACCTATTGTTTTTCAGAAATGAAAAGTCCAAGCTAATGGTTTTATAATTATTTTAACGGAGGATAAATGATGATTGCTAATGCCCTATCGTTTCCATGTTCTCAACTCTCTTGGGTCATTGTCATATTATTGACAGTTCTGGTTATTGTAATGGATAATGTAATCATTTTTCGTGGTGTTTAACTGTATCTGTCAACTTTGGTCCAGATTGGAGCCATGGGTCTTGTAATTCTGATTCACTCAAGTTTCTTCATCCTTACCTTTGTTGCATATTGTGTTTGTAGCCTGATGCTCTGTTTGTTATGTAAATCCAATATGTTAAAATTTGTTTTTACCTTTTATATCTTATGAACCATGACAATTGCATTTATTTTATCTAATTTTTACATTGAATTATGTACCAAGTACCATCATCTTCAAGCAGCATAGCTTCCAAATTTTTTCCATGCCTTTAAAAGCTGCACCTCTGCCATTAATGCCGGTCCCCCCTTACTGCCACTCCCCACAACACACCCCACCCCCCTGGGTCCCCCCTGCCCGTCTTTTTTTTTTTCCCCTTCTGAAGAGATACAAATCTAGACAAGTTTGATGAATTCAGCCTTTTTTTTGACTTTTTACATTTGATAGGCATTGAAACAAATACTTCTACTTAGATTCTAAATATGAGGTAATAAGGGCAAACTAACTAAGATGAGCATAGCAAAAGAGAGGATGTTGAGGTAGATGATTGATAAAATGACTTTGGTATTCAACAAAGGAAACATGGATGAAGGCCTTTAAAAAATGATTTCTAGAAGCTTAAGTTGCCAAAAAATACAAAGATTGATAGGAGTTGTTTCCTTCTCAATTAACTGAAAATTCTTATACCATACTGATAAGGCAAAGTGTTGTTTTCATTCAATGTGCCCTTAGAGACAGTTTTGTCATCATAGTTTTGATTTGAGCTTTTCCCATTAACCCTAAAGGAGTCATTCAGAAGTGACAGAACAGGCACAGAAAAAAGCACATCTCTTTTGTTCAGTAAACGATGGCACCAGATGGAGCAATTGGTTGGACTGGCCTGACCCTTCAAGACCAAAGAGACTTGTCTTCATCTTCTTCAAGTCACGAAGACAGACCCCAATCAGCTGCACCGAAACAAGAGAAGGGCAAAGCAAGGCCTATGGGCCATCTCTATTCTAATCTATTTTCTGCTTTACAGGGATACTTCCACACCTATATGGGCAAGCGCTCCTTTTTTTTTTGCGACGGATGTTATTTCTGCAAGCAAATTTAAATTGAAATAGTAAGGATGGTTGATTATGCTATGGACTGACAAAACCCTTTTTACTGGACAAAAGAACAAAACAATCAACCACTTTTGAGTAAAGATTGCCAAAGAAACATTGCTACCATACAGTCTAAAAGTAGGTAGTCCATTCAAAAATATGATATGTTAACTTTTGCTTTTCCAAGCTGGCACTTTCAGTTTCCTCAATAGAGTTCAAATAAGTAATGGTGCAAGCATAATAGAAGGATTCTAGTTGTACTTTAATGATGTGGGTTAGCAATTGGATTTTTATTTTTTCCTTTGAGGTTTCATTTCTTTGTTTTGTTGCATGTCTTCCAAGATATTTATATGCATGTTCTACAAAAATCTTGATCTTGAAAGGTTTGTATGCAAAAGCTTACCAGGGATTAATTTTAAGGAAGGGGTTATTTGCATCAAAACTGTGCTTGTTTTCATTCAATTTCATAATGTTTTAGAAGAAACTGGACCAGAGTCTTTGACAAAATCGCAAGATTAGATAGATTTCTATAAAAGCGAATCTTAATTTTAAGCAGCCTGACTGTAACTTGGTGTATATTGTTACTTGATATCCGGAAACCCATGAATCCACCACTTCTGTACATATCCATGGATGACCAATGTTTGCATTCAAGGTTACACTTAAGATGCTCAATTTTTGGCCTCCTCAATTTTTGAATAGTTAGATTTTCTGACATATACAGTCTTTTTTTTGACTTGGAAACATGTTTTATTTTCTTGACCATTGTCATTTTTGGCCGACATTGCTCCAAAAGGTTTAACTTGGTCCAAGCACACTTGGATAATGAAGTTTCATTTTCTGCAAACATATACAAGCACTTAGTCCTTATGTAATTTCACCTTTACATATTGTGAAGATAAATGATTTTTTGTTTATGCTTGTGGATGTAAGAGTCACAACAAAGGTAAACCTTAGATATAGCTTCCTTTTCCAGAGTGAGATGACATATTTGCGATACGTTTGGCTGTTTTGCATTCTCTGACTCTATATAGATGGTTTCTAATGTTGTTTGGCTTTAGCAAAGTTCCTAGAAATTTTCTTTAGTATTATAAATCAAGTGTTAAATCCCTTATTGGGGCATTGTGTTAGACTTTGGCAACATCCAATACATGGTAAGAGCAAATTAGATGTCCGATCATTAAAGCACTTAACTGCCTTTGGATCTGCTGCTGTTGTTGGTCCTATATCCACTAACGATGATTCTATTGCTCCTGCTTCATCGAAGTACCTATCATTGCCGACAACTTTTACATCTCCGCCTCCCCTAGGGGTAAAAATGGTATGGATATTATCCGTTCGGATCTATTTTCCTATCCAAATCAATCCGGATATGGATAGAAACTTGAGGATCCGATTAATATCCGTATCCATATCCATATCTGTTAAAGAAAAATGGATATGGATATGGATAGACAACTATCCAATCCGTATTCGAATATCCGAATTTACGTATAATCCTATATAATTTTATATAGCATTTATTAATTTTTAAGAAAAATATACGACTATATAAACATGTTATTAACTTAATTTATCATCTATTTAGTAATCTCTTTAATTCTGTAGTCATAAAATTTAATTATCTAAGTTATATCCATACTTCTAGTATTCGAATAGTATCCGTATTCATTTAAAACAAATATAGATACAAATTTTTGCATCCGAATAATATCCATATCCGTATTTGTATTCGTCAAACAAAATAAATATAGATATGGATATGCTGGTATCCAATCCGGTTTCAGTCCTACCCCCCCAAAACAAACAAACACGCACATACACACACACACAAAAAAAAAAAGGAAAAGAAAAGAAAAGAAGATCCCAATGAGAGGCTTTAGGTGATCTTGAAAACTGATGTCTGCTTTGACATGATCCTAGTTGAATGCAAGTTTCAAGTTTAGGAGCCATGGCTTAATGAAGACAATTTGAAAACTATTTGCACCTAGGCTCGATCAAGGTTTGCTAATGCTGATGGAACTTATAATTAAACATCGTTTTCCCATTAATCTTTTAGAGACTTCGTTCATCAAATTAACCATAAAGCTTCTAAGCAGTCAATGAAAAGACCAACAATCTCAAATATCATTCACATGATGCTTCTCGTGTAGGCATAGTGCTGGTCCAAGTCATGAGAGATCACTGTTTTGCCAGAAATTGCATAATGCTGGAACAAAGTACTTGGTATATCATATTAATTGTACGAGCACTTTGTATTACATAAGATCTTCATCAATTTTCAAATGTGTGGTCGCAGCCTAGCTATGTAATCAAGATTGGTCTAGTAGCATTTTCTTTACTAGTTGTGTTTGCTCTTAGTTGCACCTTTATTTTTTTAACTGAATTATGAATTATGGGGAGCAAATAGAGAAGCTTTTCACCATCACACCTTCAGCCAATTTCATTTATAAATGACTCAAGCACTTTGACTAATTGGACTCATAATCATCTGACTCACTCTTTGAATTGCATGGCATCACCAACATCTCCTGAGGACCTTGCCGTCAGCTATATCTAATACTGGAAACTGTCAAATGGTTGTCTAACTAAACTTCAATTTCAGAGCAACTGCAGTTGGAAATCTTATGTCCAGGCTTTTATCACCTTTTAGTTGTCTATTAGGCTTTGGCCTCTCTACAGGAAAGTTAATCATTACTTGGGCAGTTTCTAGGATGTTGTAACTGCCATAAGTTCTGGAAACATGGACACCATACAACATGAAGCTAACACCTTGGCATCTAAATGGAGCGTCTTGCTTACATCACCCAGAAGTATCAGCAATTGGCGCAACCTTTTATAGTGGAGTTTCAATGGATATTTTAGTTGAACTAGTGATACTTCAATGCAGAGTTTGCCAAACTGCTCTGAACCAGACGTATGCCGAATTGTACGGGCAGCTAACCGGTGCGGTTTGGGCATCCGATTCGAAACGCTGGCGAAGATGGAGTGAGGGAAAAGGATGGAGAGGAAGAGAGAGAGAGAGAGAGGGAAAGGCCGAAAAAGTCGCAGTGGCCTGCTGAGGCGTCGGAGGGCCATCGAGGCCTCTGGGGCTCCCGATCCTTCGCGAGATGCGAGGAGAGAGAGGAAAAGGGAGAGAAAAGAAAGGAGCGGAAAGCAATGGGATGTCGCCGGTGGCCACCATGGCTGTATGACGGCCCAAAATTGCCCCACGGCCCATCCGACAACCTTTTCACCGCCTTTCGCTTCCTCCTCTTCTCTCCTTTCCCCTCTCTCTTCTTGCATTTTTTCTCACAGAGGACTGCGGAGCCTGGGAGGCCTTGGTGGCCCTCCAGTGGCCATCACTGGTGTCTTTGCTAGTCTCTCTCTCCCTCCTTCCCTTCCCTCTCTTTCTCTCTCATTTTATCTTCATCCCTCATTTCCATGTCAGTTCAGGCCTAGTACAGTTTAGAGGGTGTACCAATTTGTGCCATCGGCTGACCGGCATGGGGTTCGGTTCCAAGTTGGCAATCTTTGCTTCAAAGTTTTAACCTTTTGAAGTGTTGAATACTTCTAATGAGATGTCCTACCTAGTTCTTATATAGCTATTTCTTTTAAGAAGTACCATTGGCTAATCAACTAATCAGCTGCATTGTATATTAAACCATATCTTCGTAGTGTGTTATACGAGTGTAACCATGTTGAGTTATCTAGACGTTGAAACTGTCAGACACTTGTGATCACCGAGCCAATGTATTTATGTAACACTGCTTGTTATTTCTCACAAAAAAGGGTAACACTGCTTGTGTCTGTTGCACCTTTCTTTTTAACCACTAGCTGCTTGCAAGTATTTCTCCATCTGTTTCTCTCAATGTAGTTCTCACTCAACACTTTCCACCTAATTGAGTGATAATGATTTCCCTGTGAAAGTTCAGTATAGAGTATGCAGGCTCTCTTTTGGACAGTGCAGACTATCAGTTTGAGAAGAAAATTCCGCTGTAACCAGAGGAGCCAAACTTATCGAACAAGATTTGTCTGCAAGACTATATTATTCTCCAGTCAATTTTGTAACTGGGAATTATGGGTTCCACCGTTTTGTTGCATGAACCACCTAGTGATACAACTAGTATTTCAGCTCTCTGTGGCACTCGAAGCCTTACTTTCAGATCTCTCCTTGTGCACATATAAAACCTTGAGTGAAAATAAATTCAGGACTGTTGATTTTTCGGACTCGATATACTTTTTTTTTCAAGATTAAAGGATTTGTTTTGACAGTTGGTGGGGCTTGGTGACTTTAAGGTCAAGAACATGAAGTATGCTAGAGCATTCACAAAGTTTCAGTAGTTTCTAAACTTTTTTATTGGTCCTAATCTTTTCTAAGTTTGCCGAAGCTAGCCATCTTTTTCCTACATTCGGGACAACAACATCTCCTCCTTCGTTGAAAGGGGGCCAGGACAGCTTGTCAAATAAATTAAATCACTTTGAACCAAGCTGATTCAGATTGCAACCTTTCCCTTGTTTAGAACCCCCCCCCCCCACCTTTTTTTTAGGAAACCTGTTTTTAGCATTTATCAATAGTTAGGAAGGGCTTTTCGAGTTGTTTATGCAAACTTGATTATGCTTGCTGACAAATGCCATGCTTTTTATGGTGCAGCAACGTGTCCAAGATGTCATCATGGAGAAGCATACTTCAGGCAGATGCAAATCCGATCTGCTGATGAGCCCATGACAACATTTTACATGTGCTGCAATGAGAGATGCCAATTTGAATGGAGAGATGACTGATCTCTTGTCACCTGCATCTGCTCTTACATTCTTTGCAATGTAAATAATTGTCTCTGCAAAACGTGATACCTGATTTTAGTGTTTTGGTATGCAATGCCATCACTTGACAAAGCAAAAAGATGATTCTGAGATTTTAAATGTCTTTCTTCCTTAATTTGCATTTGCTACTAATTCGCAGTCTTCTTTTTTCCTTATTTGAGATGTCCTTTTTGTTTCGTATTGTTCCATTTGTTGATTATACCTGAATCATCTAATCTTGACTGGAAGGAAGAGATAATTTACCATTTACAAGGTAGATTTGGATGGTGCCTATTGCTCCTCTTTATGCTTGTGGTCTTGTTTTTCCCCTAGCAAGTATGAATACTAAAACTTGTTAATGACCATCTCAGCAGCAAAGTGTTTAATGAGCTTATATGAGTTGCTTCCGGTTTAAAAACTCCTGCATTACCAAAGGGGAAAATGATATGCTATACCTGGTGCTTCCAAATGGAAAGTTTTGATCGTGCTGCTGCTTTTCTCATTGGATAATGACCCTCAGCCCCGTGTACAGAACTTACATTCATTTATTAATATTCTGACTTCTGCCCAACTGTTGGATGAGGATCCAATCGGAAATGAGATGGTTGTAGCAACAATTACGATCCACCTGAGGAAACTCTTTTGGAAATGATCAAAATATCCTCAAGTAGCAGATCTTTGGATCACCCTCTACATTAGCATGGGCACTAAATATTTTATCCTTAGCAAAAGGAAAGGAAAACTTTCTTTTTGGTTGTGTGCGCGTGTTTTGCTGATTTCTTAAAAGATGGGAACGATCCAACCTGATTTGGTCATTGAATTGTGCTACCATTCCTTTGACCACGGGGAATTTATTGGAGGATATCTTCTCAATAAATATTAAAAGCCATGTCAAGCTCTCAATAAAAATTTCCTCAAAAAGATGCCTTCTTACAAAAAGTAATAAGATTATTTATCACCAATTAAACGTGTTGGTAAAACAGTCGCATAGGGCATTTCGCTTTGCCGATGCCTTTCAAAAAGTTGGAGCAATGTTTGGAGGGGAGGGACAGGCTAACGGGGAGGGGTTTTCGACTTTTTCTTTTTGAAAGGTTATTCGTAGCACTATAACCATGCAAGGTTATATCCCTCTTGCGCGCAAATGGTAGTGCAACATTCATGTCAACTTAGAACCATGTCACGTATTATGCGGGTGCAATATTATCTATAATTTCTGTTCTCTTAAATGGCACACTCGTGGAAATGAGGAAGTCAACTCTGGATGTAGCAAGAAAATGAAAAAGATTTTCTATTATACTAAAATATAATCAAGATATGCATTAAGATAGGCTTAGTTAAGATCGATCAAATTTGGACTCAGATAAAACTAGATAATGAAAGTTCTATATCGATGATTCAAGCTATTAGATATGATATACTATCTCAAAATTATTTATACATTAAAAATTATATAATTTAAAAATTTTTAGTCTATGCATTAAATGATCAAAAAAATATATCTAATTCAATTTTATTTTGACCGTTTAATTTTTGATTACTTGATGCATAAACTAAATGTCTCTAAATTATATAATTTTTTGAGTACAAGTAGTTTTGAGGTTGCAGAGTACATTCAATGGCTTGGATCATTGATGTAGAAATTCTATTATAAAATTTTGATCTGATTGGATTTGAGTTCAAATCTAATCAATTTGATTCTAGTCTGATGCTATAGTTATTATGATTTAGAAACAAGTGAAGCGGAGTCAGGAGGAATACTGTATATATCAAATAAAGAATACACATATAAGTCCTATAGATTATATTTGAGCGGCACAAAAGTCAACTTAAAATGGGCCTTTTAACAGGCCACAAGCACCATCCAAATAGGGTCTGTCCAAGTAACTTGCAAATCAAAATTATCCCTGAAAAGATGAGGCAGAGACGGTTCATGGCTCCGGATTAAAATGACATTTACGCAAAATGCTATGATTAAATGGCAAAGGCACATAACAACGGTCAAGGTGACCTCTTAAGATGTCTTGATGATCACCAGCCATTTTATCATCTTGTTCGGTCAAGAATATGTGGAAGAGTTCAATCTTTAATCAGGAGTCGCAATTTCCGTGTGAACAGCACCATTTTTATCTGCAAGGCAAATAATTTTTTATCAAAAAAGAAAAAGAAAAAAAAGGAGAGAATATGATCCGGCAAACTTGCCCAAATGTGAAGCATCTTTATGGTTTAATCTCTCACACACACACACATATATATATATATATATATATATATATATATATATATATATATATATATATATATATATATATATATATATATATATATATATATATATATATATAATATATATATATAATATATATATATATATATATAATATATATATATA